>RCUC01160423.1:0-57919 GCA_003697995.1 Taxidea taxus jeffersonii | reverse complement strand
GGGGACCAGCCCTCCCTGGGGAGCAGCTGCACCTCCTCCTGGCCAGGGGCGGACAGGACAGCCCCAGGAGCCCGGAAGCAGCCTCCACCGCGGGCTCCTTCCTCCAAAGGGCTCCCACGGCCCCGCTCCCGCGAGCCGAGTCCAGCGAAACCAAAACTCTGAGCAAACGTCAGGCCGGCACGCGATTGAGAAGGGCTGGGATCTCCTCGTCACAGTCAATAGAAGCGTTTTTTCCATTCTGTCAAAATGTCCAGTGTCTATAATCTTAGGGTTTGATGTTCCTTCTGTGCAATGCCATGAGAAACTTCCTTGACAAATACCAGGGAAAAAAAATCTCCCTTTGGCCCAACTCTATTATGCGCGGGATTGTCTCCCTCCAGCTGGGGCTGCGCCGGCGGAGCCCGGGCGCGCGGAAACCCACCGGCGCGGCCAGAAATGAAATGATGAAAGTTGCCACAGTTCAGACTTATCCATACTCCTCACTCATGACATGATTGATTTTCCTTCAGAGTGCTCAAATACGGGGTTGTCGTCCCTCTTTTCTCACGGTGGAAACGGCTGACGGGCCCGGCCGCGGCCCGCCGGCGGGGGAAGCCGCCCACACACCGCCGAGCGGATGGAATGAATCCGGATGGAATCTGAAAGTGCAGCTCTCCGTCCGTCGGGCGCCTTCCGAGGGACCCGAGAGCCACCGATCCGGAGACCCTTGGCGAGGGCGTCCCCGCTCGCGGCCCGCCACGCCACGGGGCCCTTGGCCTCCTGAATCAAGATATTAGCGGCCGATCCGAGTTCCGTGCAGGCACGCGGCACCGGCTCACCCCGCTCCACGCACGCCTCGCCACGCTGTGCTCCGCGTTATTGATCATTTATATTTTGAACTGAAACGAATGGTCTCCTCCTCGACAGAATCTGATTAGGTGACGACAAGATCCATTTCGCGCACGCCGGCGATGGCACGCGGCAGGTCCCTCCCTGCGCTGCCTCAGAAGAAAACGTGAGGTGCTCCCGAATTAATAATGAATGGTCACCCCAACCCTTCCCGGCCGCAGCGCCGAGATGCCTCGAAATACAGCCAATTAAGGTTTATTTAATTATTAAGGTTGAATAAATAACAGCGAAACATGTTAAAAATCTTTCAGTTTCAGTCAATCATAATAAAAAATTAATGAGACTGGATAGAGAGCCATAAAAACTGATAGACTGCGATCGTGAATTATAAATTGGTATTGATTTTTTCCTTTGCAATAACACTCCCAGGTAATCGTATGTTGTCACATGTAAAGTGCACTTTCCTGGTCGAGACTAATATTAACTATCAAATATAGATGAGACGGAGACATTTATGACACTTCGGATTTCACAAACAAAAAACAAAAAATACCGTCCGTGGCATAAGAGCGGCACCGAGCAGAGAACCCCAGGGTGTTTATGGGAGCCGGCCGGGACCCCACTGAGCCGCGAACTCATAAGACACAGTTACCTTATTCTTCTCCTGCCATTTCTCCTCTGATATGTTACCTTGTTAGTATCACTAAGAAAAGCATAAATATTTTTTATTATTTGTGAGGCTCATCCTGTCTTGCTTAATAGACAGGCCACATGGAGTTAAAGCCATATTATATGACCTGGTGCAGAAGTGATCATTCAAAAACCCAAAGCACATATTTTATACCGCCTGGCTTTATTAATTCTAAGCCCCCAAGAAATAGCGGGAGGATTTTCCGGCTTTCTGTTTATTGAAGTAACATGGAAACAAACAAGACATTTCCCTCGGCTAGCTCCAATAAACTGGACAATTACTATTGGCATTCTACATGTAAATATTCAACACTTCACAGCTAGTTTGTACCTAAATACCCATTAGATGTTGCTACAAGCCTGGACACCATTTCCCAGCAGAGCTACATGGGCCGTCCTGGGCAATGGTTATTGGATTAGGGCGAACACAAATCTCGTTCTAAATAGCGTGGGGAGGGACTCGGCCTGGACAAGAGGGGCTGCCCCTGAACGGGCAGCTTCCTTGAGTGACACAAACCAACTCCTCCAAGAAAACCCAGACAAAGCCCGGATTGGCAAGCCCACCGCCGCTGGCCGGGCTAATTGATAACCCGTCGCTGCAGTTCGTTAGGGCCGCTGATCAGACTTCCCTCGTTTAGGGAGAAAACACGGAGGAGATGTCGTGGACACGGGCCATCTCCGAGCACACGCGGGCGGCTGTCGGAGCGCCTCCGTCCCCCTCTCCCGTCCATGCTGCCCAGTGTGGGACACACGGGGCCACCACCCTTGTGGGAGCACTCCAGGGTGTGATCGGTACCAGGACACACGAGCCAAGCGCTGGCCAGCTCTACAGGAAAGGACTGCCTCTTTTTTTTTTTTTTTTTTAAAGATTTTATTTATTTATTTGACAGAGATCACAAGTAGGCAGAGAGGCAGGCAGAGAGAGAGGAAGGGAAACAGGCTCCCTGCCAAGCAGAGACCCGATGCGGGGCTTGATCCCAGGACCCTGAGATCATGACCTGAGCCGAAGGCAGAGGCTTTAACCCACTGAGCCACCCAGGCGCCCAAAGGACTGCCTCTTTAAGTAACGTCTTCGGTTTCTTAAGATACACCGAAAGTATGTTTTTTATGTAATCCGAGTTTAAAATGCAGACGTGACATGCTCATTCTGATCATTAGCCCTGCCTGCCGAGGTTTTCTCTCTGAAGTGCTCTGTGCTCTGTCCCTTTGCTGGCACTTGGGACTTGGAAAAAGATGGGCCGGGAGCTACGGCAGCTCTCTCGTCCATTCACCTTCCCAGGATTGGAAAAAGCCACTGCCCACAAGGCTGCGCCCCTCCACACAGATGCCCTGGACGGACGCAGCTGGAGGTCTGGGGACCAGCTCGCTGCTTTGGTCTGTCCTGCAAGTAAGACCATCCCGCATCCAGGAGAGATCCTGAGCCTCTCACCTTTCAGACCAGCAGCTCACTCCCAGCACCCTCAATCTCCAAAGATGCCACCGACCAGCTTAGGTGATCATCCACTCCCCGGGAAACTCCGGCCAGCCCTGCTAGCCCAAGAGGGGCCACCTCCCCGCCATGTCCCTGTGCTCTCAGATAAGGAGGTGACCTTCCCCAGAAAGAGAAGCCACTGGGCAGGGCACACAGTGGTCACCCTGGCTCTGAGTAGAGGCCACGGCCTCTCATTCCCCTGTCCCGGACAGCGGCTAAGCCCTACCAGTCAGCCCAGGAGCAACTCCGATAAACTCTGGAATCCAGTGGCCCGAGCTGGACACCAGCCCACACCCCAGCCTAGCCTGTGGGTCCCCTGCACTGGCCGTGGATCCGCCACAGACATCATGGCTGCCAGGGAGCCAGGTGTCCAATGGCAGCCCTGAGACTTTGCAGGGGTCCCCCAGAACGGTGGCGCCCACCCCAGGCCTCTCCGCCTCTGAGGGCCCAGCTCCCAACCTTCCCTCGCCACACTGACCTCCGCGCTCTGGAAACAATTACTCCTGGAAGGCCTGTCAATATCATTATTTTTACAAGAAATCAATACGCCTCACAAAGTTAATGGGGGATTCAGGCAGGGAGCGTTTACCTCCTCACTGTCAGGGCTCAGCTCCACTCGGCACCGATGACAGATCCGCCGACACCCAGCAGACAGTGAGCAAGCGTGGAGACGAGGCCGGCCGCCGCGGGCAGGCGGGGAGACCACGGGCAGGCGGGGAGGCCTCCAGCCCGCCACGCTAACGAGCCCGCCCGGGGTCCGCGGAGCGGAGACCCCAGAGCCCTGCTGGTGGGTACGAGCACAGCTAGCCCAGTAAGGCCCGGGTGCCCCTGTAAAGGATTACTTGACAAGTTTCCTTAAGCACCGACTGTGTAAACACCCATGTGCCCTAGGCCAGGATCGGCCTGAAGAATTACCAGCATCCAGGACTCCTAACAAAAGAGACGGCCTCCCCCTGCCTGGCCACCCCCAGTCGTGTACTTTACAGGGAAAAAAAACTAAAGTAAAATTAACACACACACATACATACTATGCATACATATGTTTATACGTGTATAATCCAAATCAGAAATAACTACACTCTTGGGGCGCCTGGGTGGCTCAGTGGGTTAAAGCTGCCTTCAGCTCAGGTCATGATCCCAGGGTCCTGGGACAGAGCCCCACATCGGGCTCTCTGCTCGGTGGGGAGCCTACTTCCCTTCCTCAGCAGGGAGCCTGCCTCTCTGCCTGCTTGGGATCTCTGTCTGTCAAATAAATAAATAAAATCTTTAAAAAAAAAAAGAAAGAAAGAAAGAACTACACTCATAATCCCAGAACCCAGACCGGAGGGGCCAGAGAGCCTTCCCTACCACCAATTTGGCAGATATACATCAAATCTCATGAAAATATTTTAATACCTCCGCTCAAGAACCCATTTTTTGCATCAAAGCCGATAGGTTCACCAACTGCTCCCCTTGCTCCCCCTTGTCTTCTACCTCCCCTATACCACAGCCCAGAGGTACACGATTAAAGTGACGGGCACCTGGGTAGCTCAGTCGGTTGGGCATATGCCTTTGGCTCAGGTCATAATCCCGGGTCCTGGGATCAAGCCCTGCATCAGGGAGCCTGCTTCTCCCTCAGTCTCTCTCTCTCTCATTAATAAATAAATTCCTTAAAAAAATAAATAAAAGGAATGCCATCCTTGTGACACCTGGGTGGCTCAGTCAGTTAAGCCTCTGCCTTTGGCTCAGGTCATGATCCCAGGGTCCTGGGATCGCACCCCGCATGGAACTCCCTCCTCAGTGGGGAGCCTGCAGCTCCCCCTGCTTGTGCTCACTCTCTCTGACAAGTAAGTCAATAAAATCTTTAAAAACTAAATAATATTAGGGGTGCCTGGGTGGCTCAGTGGGTTAAGCCTCTGCCTTCGGCTCGGGTCATGATCCCAGGGTTCTGGGATCAAGCCCCGCATCGGGCTCTCTGCTCAGCGGGGAGTCTGCTTCCTCCTCTCTCTCTCTCTCTGCCTGCCTCTCTGCCTAATTATGATCTCTGTCTGTCAAATAGATAAAATCTTTAAAAAAAAACAAACTAAATAACATTAAAAACTAAAGTGACACAGAGGGGCATCCATGTGGCTCAATTCAGTTGGGTGTCCCACTCTTGATTTGGGCTCAGCTCATGCTCTCAGGGTCATGAGATGGAGGCCTCCTCAGGCTCCGTGTGGTCTGCCTGACTCTCTGCCCCTCACCCCTGCTCACGCTCATGCACACACACGCACACTCCCTCTCCCCCAAATAAATAAATAAAATCTTAAAAAAAAAATAAAATAAAGTGACAAAGACAGCCCAAGTATGGGACTTCATACTCTAGTCTACACGGAGACATGGCCCTAAGAGACTTCTAGACCCAGGTCTGCCCGCTCACCTGGGCCCACACGCCCAGCCACCATGTGACCACAGGGTACCACGGGGCTCAGGACTGTCCTCTTACCGTTGCAACTCAGCACAGCCGAGCCTGTCAGGCACCGGGGCAGTGAGACCACAGCCACTGACAAAAGCTTCACCACACGGAGCACAGCTCAGAGACCTGGGACCCTGCATCAGAGCCCGAGGCACCATCTCAGGCATCAGGGTCCACAGGCCACTCCCCTCTCCCCGACACCTGCCTTCTAGGTGGGTCCCCAACCTGCGGCCCAGGAAAGCGGGCTCCTCCACAGAGCAAAGCAAAGCCTGCCCCACCCCCACACCAAACGTGGCCGTGACCACAGCCACACGGCACTTGGGCCTCCAGCCCTGGAAGCCGCAGGACCACAACTTTGGGTGAGGTCAGAGGGACACACCTATGGCCCTTCCTCGGACCGTAGCCTGCGAAGAAGAACCAAAAAATTCTCTGCTGTTCCAGAATTGGCTTCGAGGACTGTCCTCAGTTCCCTTGCTCCTTAGACCCTGTCCCAGATGTCCGTCCCACTCCTGCGTGGCCCCATCAGCCCTCCCAGGATCCATCCACATCCCACTCCCAAGCCTCTGTGCCCACCCGGGAGCTCAAGCCTGGAGGAGTGGCCGCTGGGCCTCCAGGAAAGGGCCTTCAGGTCCACCAGCCGCTCCCCCCACGGTAGAGGGCGCAGGGTGGGGGTGGGGGAGGCAGGGCGAGAAGGCGGGCTTCGCAGAAGAGCAGGGGCAGACGGTGAGCGAACCCAGAAGGCCAAAATCCCGCCAGGGAAGGTGGAGGGAGGTGGCTTCCACGGTGGGTCTGGGGAGGTGGTGACACCGGCTCCTACAGCCAAATGCACCGGCGGGAGACCCAGACCCAGACCGTCGTGGGGACATCCACAGCCTGGGAGGCCAGCCCCGGCGGTCTCGAGGGAGCGTGCCAAACCAGGACCGAAGCGCAGCGGGCACGGGAGTTCCGATCGGGCCTCACTGGGCACACGCGCTCACGCCCCCCCCCTCCCCCGGCTCCCGCTCACGTGATCACAGCACACGTGACATCCACGCGGCCCACGACGGCACGCGCGTCCGCTCACGGTGCCTGGTGCGCTGCCCGCGAGGTGAGGTGGCTCAGGGGGCGTCCCCGCGGGTCCGCAGGCGGCCCGGGGCCCACTGCTCGGAAAGCCCGCACAAAGCACAAATGGGGGGGAGGGGAGTGGGTCGCGCACCAAGAATTCTAACTATGCGGGCCTCTTCCTGCGAGCGGAATGCGCCCTCCACGCGGCGGCGGCTCCAAGGAGGGGGGACCCACGAGGCCCGACTCTGGAAAGGGGCTCGGGAACCCTAAGAGCGTCTTGGAAGCTCCTCTCCCCGCTACCAGCAGTCTGGAATGCACCCCGGCCCCTTCTGCATCACACACCCCCCCCACCCCACCCCCACCCCCCCGGCTCTTCACAGCTTCTGAGGCCTTAATGCAAACCACATGCAGAGCCGCCTGCTCACCAGGCCCGGGCAGCCACACCGCCACCGGCTCCTGCAGGATGGGAACCAGGGGTCTCCGAGGGGAAAAACAACAAACAGATCTCTTGTCTACAAAGCACAACTCAAAACATTTTTCATGCATTCTAGGCTTCTCGAGAGCAGCAGGCTGCTTTAAAAAAAATACCTGGCCCAAATTGAGCATTTGCCTGACATGATGGAAAAGTGAGCACTATTTTCTGTTATATTGCCCCTATTCTACATCGACGAGAATATATTTTTTCCCTGTTCCCAAATGATTTCATAGCAGTGAACTCCGTTTACGAATTATCTGACACATTTCTTGCAATTCTTCTGACAACAGTGCTCAGTGGAAATTTCAAGGCCCCTCTCTTCTGACAAGTAGAAATATCAATATTTGAATAAATTGTGGATTTTAAACTTCTCACTCTGATGCGCCACAGTGAGGAAGACTGAATTCTTCTCTTACTGGGTCTAATCCCCCTGAGCCTCGGGAAGAAATCCGTATGCGGCATTTCATTACAAGAAAGCGGTGCTGAGTGACACTTGGAACGCATCTGAGCCGGCCTGATGACGTTTACCTCCTTCCGACGACACACAGCAGCGCTGTTATCCCCGTCTCCGGGAAGCACGGCACAGGCACGGTGTCGGAGCAAAAAGCCGAAATGTTGATTCACAAATTGACAGGCCAATCCTTAAACAAATGTGCTTCTTGGGGGGAGAAGGCGTCCTCGCTGGAGCCGAGCGCTCCTCGCGCCTGACAGCAGCATCCCGGCCTGATTAGAAGGCGCTTGTTAGGTCCGCCACAGACACTCCGGCCCCACGTTTTAACAAGCGTGCAAGGAAAACAGCATAAAGATAACAAAACATCGTCATTACCGTCCCCGGGCGTCTCCGTGTGCCTTTGAACGCCCGCACACGTGTTCCCCAGCGGCTGCCGCGCGGCCACACGCTCCGCCCCAGGCAGGGTCCCTCCACGGGCCCCCTTGGCGCGCACAGGGCGGGCGGGAGCAGGCAGCTCCAGCCGCGTCCCCGTCCTTTCTTGGATGAACCCACGCACACACTGTATCGCTGGAGCCGTACCCCATCCCGAGCACTATGACGAACGGCTTGCATTTCCCAGGGAATGGCCGGCAGAGCCACCTCCTCCAAGGAGGTCCTCACGGTCCCGATCCTGCAACCCCACGCTCCCCTGCGGCCAAGGCCCCCCGAAACATATCAAGCCCGAGGAGGAGCCTGTGTTCTCTGGGGATGTCCGGAAGGCCGGGTCACCAGCCGCGTGAGGAGCCGAGGGGCTGGCTGGGAGAGGGACGGCCTCAGTTTCTTCACCTGCTCTAGGAGACGGCCGTGCCCACCCTTCGGGTCCGGCCGCACACAGCCGGCCCTCACCGAGGCCTGGCTGCCATTCTCACGTCTAAATCCCAGGTTTTCCTTTCCAGAAAGCTTAAGCCAGAGCTTTTCTAGCCAAACCCTTTATTCATTCATCTCATTTCTGTCCTTCGTGGAAATTCAGCCAGAGAACTCCGGATTCATTGTCATGATTTCCCGCCTTATGGATTACACCACCAGGCCTGGCCACTCAGGAGCTCGTGTCTTGTCTCACCAAAGCCACGCGTGACATGGGGCAGTGTTAAGGTCCCAGGGTGAGGCTCTGTCACAGGGGAGGGAGGGCTGCTCGCAGGGTCCCCCAGCCAGCAGGGGCGGGCCCACCCCACCCCACCCCTGCGCCCACACCCCGCTTTGCCAAGTGCCGAGGCCGACCATGGCGTCCGGTCTGCACAAAGAGCATCTGTGACCAGCCCTGGCTGAGGGATGGCGCTGTGTGTGGATGTGCCTTGAGGCCTCTGGGTGGGGGAACGGCTTGGACCACTTCCCGCGAGCCAGGCACCGGTGAAGGCGGGGGGGCCTCGGCTCCGGACCCGACCCGTTTAGCGGACAGTCTCCCGTGCCGAGTGCTTTCTAAACGCCAGACATAACTGCAGCCAGAGTGAAAACAGATACTCAGGCAGGAACAAAGAGTGCAGAGGGTAACTGAGAAAAGTGAAAAACGCCATGGCGGGACACAGTGGGTGCTCTTGTCCCGACTGCCCCCGGGTGCAGGCATCTCTTGTGGGTGCTTTCCCCGGGGCTCAGGGAAGGGCTGGGTTGATACTAACAGGGTCTCTGTCTACTCTCACCAAGGAAGTGAAGGCCTCATGGAAATGGAGACCCTCTCCCTAGGGCCCCAAGGGCAGGGGCAGTCCAGTGGGGAGGCCCCCGGGCACCTGTCCATCCAAAAGGCAGCAGAGGACCCTCACACTGGTGGATGCCTCACTGTGAGATCCCAGAGGAGGAGGGGCCTGGACGGAGGCCACCAACTGACCCCGGCTCCCACCCACCAGCCCCCTGGCCCCAAGCATAGTGTTCCATGAGGGGGGCAGGACCAACAGGGATGAAAAGTGAGTAAAAAAGTCCTTTAGTGTCACTGGAGCATCAAGTCAGGTCTGGGGAATGCAGTGGCTGAGACCCAGAGGGCCCGGCGGATAGAGGGAGCCCAGGGTCTGGGGCAGGGACTCGACCTCGGCACCTGTGAGCAGGGGCATTCCCCACGGGGTAGTTAGAGCACCCAGTAAAACAGGCCCAGTCCACACTAGTGAGCAGCAGGCCCCTATCCGCCCATTTGCTGCTCCTCGGTTGCCTCAAGAAGGCAGGGGTGCGTACACCTCTGGGTCAGCTCTAGCCTCATTCACAGAACTAGGGCAGAGGGAGGGAGAGGGAGGACAGAACAGGAGACGTTCGTTTAGTCAACAAACATCCCTCCGATGGCTGCACCTCCACCAGCGCCTGCAGACCAGGCGGCCTCACCGAAGGAGAAGGGCCGGCACCCAGCGCCCGGCCTGGGAGCAGGGACCCCCCCATGAGGGCTAGAGAGGCATCTTCTGGGCCTCCGGGAGAGGGAAGGGGGGACCATGGGTGTGCACGGGCGCGCACACGCACACCGGGGGGAACCAGGAGGAGCGGGGACACCGGGAGCCCGTCCGGGAGCCTGTGGGTACAAGGTGTGACGCCGCGCTGAGTCTGTTCTCCGAGGGAGAGCCCAGACGGACGCCCGCGCTGGGAGAGCAGCAGCAGCCAAGGGAGCGGGAAAGCTGTGCCCACAGATGGCCGCGCGTTCGGAGGAAAGCACAGTGTTTTATCTAAACATCCAAACGCAAACACGCCTCCGCACAGCACCGAACACACATCCACCTGAACACGCCCAAGGGCAACTCACGTTTTCCTGCTTTTTCTAGAAATTGGGGTTAAGTTCTCAGGTGAATACAGACAAGAGAGGGACCCTCAGAAGGGGCGGCCTCCACCCTCTGAGAGCGGGGCTCCTTCTCAAGCAGGCAGGGGGACGATGCCCACACAAAGATTCTCTACTGAAGGAATCGGGACTTTTTATGCACAGAGAGTAAAAAAGCACCTCGTTTTTTAGACAGTGGTGAGGTCCAGGGAAGGGGAAGGGGGTGAGGGGGCGAGGCTGAGAAATGGCACCGAGCGGGCACCGGCCCGAGGCAAGACCCGTCCTCACGCACCCGCCTGTGAGAGGTACGCGGAGGACGCAGAAAAGCACCAAGAGGAGCAACAAGACCCGGGTCCCCGCTCACCGCACGTCACTAGCTCCATGGCCCTTGCCCTCTGTGAGCCTCAGACTCCATTATCTTTAAAATGGGAACAACCTCTCACGTCTGTTGTCTCCCGGGACTCAGTCACAATTAAGTAAGATGCCGTACAGGAAATGCTTCATGGTTCGGCCTGGTGCGGTTTAAGAACCTGATCTCGAAGTGCTTTGCAAGGACACAGAGGACCCCCAGTGCAGGACACCTCACGCTGTCTGGGCAAAGACACATGCAGCCCAGCACAGGCGGGGAGAGCCCGCAAAGAAGGACTCCATGCTGGGGGTGGTGGCCTGGGTCTGCCACAGCCCAGGGGCCCGCCAGAGCACAGTGAGGGGACAGGGAGGATGACAAAAATGGTGACACATCGAGACTTGGGCAGAGCTCAGGACCCGGCCACTGGGGCCCCCAGTGATAAACAAGCGCCCACGTGGGGTATCCCCTGAGCTCACAGGGCTCCTGCTTATCCCGGGGCCCGAGGCCACACTGGGGACAGAAGTCAGCTGGACCCCAGGGAGCCCCTCCCAGAGGCAGCCTGAGCAGGACCAAGACGGTTGCCCAAGGCAAGAACTTCCTGCGACAGGAGCAGCCCCTCCAGTCGGGGCTCTGGGGGCCTGGCCCCGAAGGTCAGATAAAACATCTCGAAGTCCTAGGGAGAAACCCATTCACAAGAAGTACCGCGGATTCGTAAAGACCAAACCCACGACAGAAGCTTGGCTGATGTGCGGCTCATGCTCCCAGCGGGGCGTCCATCGTGCCCGTCTCATGCAGACGCTTACGTTGTAAAAATGATGGGTTTTCACGTCGAGGGAACCCAGCAAGGGAGGAAAACAACTGAACAACCGAGTTTACAAAATAAAAACCGAAACAGGCCGAGATTACCTGACTCACACAAGAGGTTTTTATCACGGACTTTTTCCAGCAAGACCAAAGCGTCAGGCCACCCCGTGAGGATCTCCCGGTGGTAGGACCCGGCTGAAATCGAGGGCCCACTATCGGCGGGTGCTGTGCTCCGAGCCGTCGCCCCTACCCGTCCTACCAGCGGAGGCCTCTGTCTGTCCCGCGTTACAGAGGCAGAAGCTCCGAGGGGGTTAAGTCGAGGGTCCATCCCATGGTCAGGGAGGGCCCATGCAGCTCTCATGGCACCCTCCTACCCTGGGTCCCCGGGGCTGAGGACACCAGCCTCGTGTATTCGAGACGGCTCAGCATGGATTCTTTGGGCACTCACTTCTTAGCTGTAAAGCCCTCAAAAGATCAGCGGGGTCTCGGGACTAAGTCCCAGCCCCACACACCTTTATTAAGGAAGAAACGGGGTTGGGAGAGAAGTTCTCCAAAGGCTCCTGTCTAATCTAACCCAGGGGGAAATTGGAGAAAACACTTTAGATCTAAAGGAAGACCAGAAGTCCAAGTGGACCACCAGACAAAGGGGAGGGGCTTGAGGAAACGTCACAACTGCTGCCCCTTCTCCCTGGGCAGCCTGTCTGGTCCTGCTCCTGGCAGGGCACCAGAGGAAACCCCATGGTCCATGTGGTTGTTCAGTGATGATCAGGGTACCCCAGGACAGAGACATCAAGTGGGGCCCAGATGCTCCTGGCTGGGCCGGGAGCAGGGACTGCTGCCACGGTGACCTCATTGGGCAGGTGGGGTGGAACAGAGACTCCCGACCAACGCACATAGAGGCCTGTTGCTCCCTTCGGCCCACAGGGCCGCAGCATCTTCCATCTCAATCCCTGTAACACGGCAGCGGACACCGTGCTGTTGGGAAGGGCCGGGGCCTGGTGCTGGCAGAGGCGGTAGATGACCCCTACCCCAATCCATGATCCAGGGGCAGCATGCGCCCGGCTCTCATGGGCACCTCTGTCCTGCCCACAGGGCGGGGGGGGGGGGACCGGGTATAACCCCCACACTGGGGCATAGGGAGGCGGACAGACACGCTACAGGCAGGTCCTGGAGCAGACAGGAGTTCCCGATCAGCATCGGTGATCAGACTGTGGCGGGCGTCAGCTCCTTCAGGATTTGGGAAGACCTGGAGGCCTGTCACAACTGAACTGAGCTTGGAAGTTAGGGTTCCAGATTTGAGGAGCCCCGAAGGTGTTCAGAGCAGAGCGAGCAGCACAGGCAAGGCTGGGGTGTCTGGGACCAGAGGGCCGTGTGCTGGGGGACAGTCCCAGCGGTGAGGTGGGGAGAGTGGGTGAGAAAGGCAGAGAAGGTGGCTTTCGCTCTGCATTTCTGAGAGCCATTTCGGGAGCCTGTAGAACATTCTAGTAGCACATACCACCTGTGTTTATGGGGCCGACAACTCCCACTGCACTCCTGCTGCAGGAAGACTGTGTTGCACCCCAGGTGCTGGTTTGGGAACAGAGCCCTAGAAACCGCGGGCCCTGCCCTGAGGGGCTCCCAGTCCTGGACCTACAGGAGGGCAGCACGCCCTGTGTGGGGCCACCACTGAGCGTACGAGCCACCCAGGGCCGGGCAGGTGCAGGTGTTCGACAAATACCACATAACAGTGACAACCACGCGTGTGCTCCCGAGCCCTCCCAGGCCTGACATTTTGGGGGCAGACATCTGAAGGAGGGGACTCTCCTTGCAGCTCCCAAGGGCGAGGTGCACACACACGTCTGGGGCATTCGGAATTACCGGGAGATGCCTCAGCTCCTTACCACCCAGCAGGGATGCCGTGGCACCACCGATGGGGCCAAACATCCCCAGGCCTCCCTGAAACTCGACCCATTTTACGGATGAAGAAAAATGAATGGAACAGAAAGCAGGACCCAGGTTACTGCAGCTCAGAAGAACCATGGAGGCATCCAGACTGAGGACTCTCCCCGAGGGTTGCGACCCCCAAACTGCTTTGCATGGGATCAGATGTGCAGCCAGGTGGGACAGACCGGGCAAACTGTAAAGGGCCTCATGGCTGGTGGGTGCTCAGCACCATCATCGCGGTCATCTGGACTCCAAGAGGGTCGCTGGGCTGTGGCACACAGAGCTCTGGGCTCAGGGCTGGAGGCCAGGGGTCCCGGCTCTCCTCTCTGAGCCTCGGTCTCCTCATCTTCCAAAGGCGACCCCAGTGGCCCTCAGAAGCCTGTCTTGCTACTCAGGGGAGAGGGACTATCTGGGCAGAGCCAGAGAAGGGCCAGCAAAAATGAAGGGATCTGGCATCACGGGGTAAGAGAACACAGATGCACACGAGCAAACACAGCAGGTTTTATCGGAAAACCCAAACAGGAATCACCGTCCAGGGTCAGGAACAAATGTGGCGGGACCAAAGGAAAGGGGCACTCCAGACAAGGGGGTAGGGCCATGCCGTGCGGTGGGGGCCTCGCGGGACACAGAAAACACCTGCCAGAGCCCCCAGCTCCAGCCGTCCCAGCCAAGGACGGCTCTGCACATGGCCAGCGTCTCCTGGGGGGCAGAGTCGCCCTGGGCTGGGAACACCAGAGGTGACCGTCAGCCAGCTAGCCCCTTCGTGGCCAGGGACGCCTGGAACGGGACCCCACAGAGCCCTGCGGGGGGAGGCCATGAGGCCCAAAACCTGCCGTTCTCGGGACAGGCCACCGGCTCCTCTTCCACAGGCTGCTGTCAATGCCACCTTCATGTCCTGGAGGGATCCGGCTCCCCTGGGCACCTGCTCCCATGAGAGCGCCTTCCGGGCTGGCCCCCCACCCCGAAGGTGACGGCCGCCGTCATGTGTGCGCTGGTGGAGACCCTGGGCTGACCACGTCAGGGGGCTGGGGCAACACCCTCAAGGGTCTGGCATGCCCTGCATCCGGCCCTCCCAGCCCCACACCTGCTATTCTCCCCCACACTCTCCTGGCTAGCCGCAGTGGGCCGCACCCCTGCACTCCCCCTCGCCACGCTCTGCTCACCCCCCACGCGGCCCTCTCTGTCCTCGGCACACACCCCGAAGACAGGACAGCCTAGCTCCCCAAGCAGGTGGGCCCTCAAGGGCTACGGCAACGCTTCCTGGTCCACAGAGACGCTCTGCCCACTCCCTCAGGAAGCCTACACCAACCCCGCATTGCATTCTCTGCCTACGCACGGCCGTGGAGCCCGTGCCCGCCGCGTGGCTGCGGCCTCCAGCCCCTCCCCCCCGCTGGCCCACCCTGGCTCCTTGGTGTCCCCGGGAGGCGGGACACCACGCCCAGAAACAGGGCACAGAGAGCAGAAGGAGGTTCATCCAAGACCATACAGCTGGCCATCGGCGGGGCCGGGCGCCAACCAGGCACCTCTGGCCCCAGCGCCAGACCCCAGGAGGTCACACCTGTCTGCATCCAGTTACTGTGTTTGCTGTTTATGCACAAACATAAACTCGGGGCCCTTTCCCAGCCACTGCAGCTCCCAGAGGGCAGGCCTGGTCCTGGGCAGATCTAGAACATCTGTGGGGTGAAGGTGAACCCCTCAGAGCCAGCTGCAGACACGGGGGCGCTGACCCCCACCGAGTGCCCCGAGCCCAGCATCCATGAGTGGGTGGGAACTGTGCGTCTTGCACTTGGGCTCCCAGAGCGGGGTGACCCCGGCGCGGGGCCAGGGCTGGTGGGTGACCAGAAGCTGCACACTCATCTCACAGGTGGAGAGGCCGAGGCCCAGGCAGGGACGGCCCTGCTCCCACGGCAGCAGGAGCCCAGGAAAGAAGGGGCTGAGGGGCTCCTCTCTGCAGACAGTGGCCTGGAGGGAAGGTCCCAGGGAGGATCCCAGGGAGTCTCGAGGTGAGGCCACACCCCACCACGTGCCCACAGAGCTGCTCAGCACACGGAGCTCCCTCCCAAATTTTTCCAGGGCCCTGGCTCCAGCTGTGTCCCTCCCTTCTCTGGATCTCAGTGTCTCTCTACAGAACGGCTGGAAGAGACGCCTGGGCATGTCCACCCTCAGGCCAAACCAGAGGGGCCACATTAGGGTGAAGGCCACAGCAGCAGCAGCAAAGGTCAGTAACGCATTATCAATGTTCCTATCACTGTCTGACTCTCCGTGGCACCAACGGCTGCGGGCTCCCCGACAGCTGTCTGCGCGGGCCTGTGGGCCGGTGCCTCCATGCCGCACGGAGAACTCACTCCTGCCCCCAAAAGCACTACACAGTCAGGCGTGTCATCATAGAGGCTCAGAGACTGAACTGCCCCAGATCACACAGCTAGGAAAGCATGGAGTGGCGTTCAAGCCCTGGGCCACCAGCCTCCAGTGCCATCCCCTGATCACCCCGCACACAGCCCCGGGCAGGTGCAGGGAGGTCAGCCTGCCGCTGGGTCAGAGCGACAGAGCCCAGCCCCCCCCCCCCAGGCCACGCGCAGTCCCACCTTGTGGGGCAACGGGAGCAAGCAGGATGTTTCCCAGGAAAGAAAGTGTGACAAACTCATGAACCTGAGCACAAAGTAGGTGCTCAATAAAACACATCCCACCCCGCATCCCTCTCCGAGTGGGTATTTCCCAGATGGGAGCTCCCTCCCCACCGACCACCTGTGCTGGAATTTGGAAAAGCACGCCTTCGAGAATTCGATGCAGAGGGACCCCTGGGTGCCTCCGTTGGTTAGGCGTCTGCCTTCGGCTCAGGCCTGATCCCAGGGTCCTGGGATCGAGTCCCTGCTTCCCCCTCTGCCTGCCACTCCCCTTGCTTGAGCTCTCTCTCCCTCTGACAAATAAATAAGTAAAATCTTAAAAAGATAATAATAATTCCGTGCAGTTAAAGAGAGCCATCTCCGGCTGGCTGACATTAGACACCGTGAATATGTGAAGATGTATTAGCATCACTGGTGCGTTTGGAACCCTCCTGCACAGCTGAAGTTCGCAACCCAGGGACACAGGCTGGTGGCGGGCAGGGACATAACTGGACCCAGTCCGCTGGTTTTAATCGGGGAATGTCCATTCCTTAGAAGGCCCCTCCTTGCTTCCTGCTTGCTGAGTTGCAACCAGTCACTCGTTCAAAATGAACAGTCTGGGGCTGGGGGGTGACCACACACACTAGCTGTCCACACCCACTCCAGCAGGGAAAGCGGCCCAGCAGCCACACGCAGAGCGGCTGCAGGGCTGGAGAGGGACGCCTAGAACAGGGACTGAGGTCCACCTGCCTGAAAGCCAGGGCTGTGAGCAGCGGAGCTGGGAGTGTCCTGGAGGGGAGGCGGTGGGCACTGGGCCTATGGAGCTGCCCATGAAGGAGAATGACAAGGCACAGGAGCGTCCATGCAGCCCAGAGGTGGGAAGGCTGCTGATGCAGAGCCTGGGCTGAAAGACAACAGACGATCCAGCTGGAGACATACTCAGCCTGGATCACACCAGTGCTCACCTCAGGGGATGGAGAGAGCCTGAGCACAAGCTGGGCCTTCAAGAGCAGGCAGAACAGGCTCCCTTACAAAATCAGAAAGTCACAGAAGAAAACGACCACGTACTTGCAGACGGGGGGTGGTGGAGGAGAGATGGGAACAAACCTGGGGAGCACTGGAAAGGGCGTACTCAAGGAAATGGTGAGGCCACCTTACTGGAGGAGGCAGGCAAGGCCCTGAGTGCCATAGACAGGGACTAGGACAGTTGCCCACGGCCAGCACTGCCCAAATCTGCCATGTGGAGGCCAGCATGTCCCGGGAAGGAGCTCAAGAACCAGCTCCACGGAGGGCCCAATGCCAGGTGAAAGGACCCCGCCGATGCAGGACTCCCCAGCACCCCTGAGAGGCAGGTGAGGACCATTCCCCTGGAGCAGCCACATCGGTCACCCTCAGCCCTGACAAGCCCCGGGACTGCCGCCCCTCAGAGCACTCCGGAGCCCATCAGAGGCAAGAGGAAGACTGTGTCTTGTTTGTCATCTTCCGTTTGTAACGAAGCCTGGAAAGCTGACCCACCAGCAACCCTGAATTCAGGAGCTGGTCGCCTGATCAGCAGAACCGGAGGGGCTCTCCAGGGGATGGGGTGCCGGCCCAGCATGGCGGCCCTCCCAACTGCACCAGCCGGCACACCACTGAGGAGGGCGGCCTCGCTCCACCGGCACGCTGTCCGCGCAGGGCCCGTCCTGGTGTCCCAAGTCCTTAGGTACAAAGTGGCCTAAACTTACATTTCTAAATTCAATTAAACAATAAAAGTAGTTGGCTTTCCCATAAACACTCTGAGGTCTATAGCATTAAGATCCAGAACGTGCTCCAAGCAATTTTAATCAATCAAACCATAACCTGACTTTGGGGGGGGGCCAGCACCCAGAGGCCTTGAAGCCACAGACATGAGGTCCTCTCTGCTGCATCAAAAAGCAGCCCTTCAGGAGGGACCCAACAGTGTCTCCGGGGGGCCACCTGGCCTCGAACATACTCTGCATGACAGGGAGCTCACCACCTCGCTGGACAGCCATGCTCTGTATGCCACCAGCTCCAACCATAAACCAGCGCCTCTGGATTCTGTGGAGTTTGCACTTCTCCGTCTTTACCATCTACTTCTGGCCATCACTCTGCCCCCAGACATCATCTGAGACCCCTCAGGACGGTGGTACACACTGCCACCAGGTCGGGGCCCCTTGAGTTTGTCATTCAAGAACAAGGGTCCGGACGCCAGGAGGTGCTGGGCCCTTATGCCCTGGACATCCAGCACCAGCTCCTTGCTGTGTGGCTGTGCCAGGAAGGACACAGAGGCAGGCTAGCTGGAGCTCTTAGTGTCAACTCTGCTTCTGCCTGCTTTCTACACACGTGAGTGCTGTCCCCTGCTTGTGGGAGAACTCGCCACCCCCAGCCCCGCCCTGCCTCGCCCCGGCTTCTGCTCTCAGCACCACAGGGCGCGGGGTACGGAGCTCTACAGGACCTGCCGGCGTCCACGGCCATTCAGCCTCGCCCTGGAAACACACAACATCCCACCCAGGAAAGAGTGCCACAAGTGCACTTCTGAGGCGAGACACTTCCTCTGAAACTCAACGGATGGGTAATGCAATTCGAGCCCCGAGAAAGGCTCATAAAAGTAATTCATGCATGTTATAAAAATTGGGGGAAAATACTTAGAAGTATACAAAGAATGTAAAAATTACCTATAAACTCAGCACCCTGAGCTTAACCACAAAGATGGCTCTATTTCCTGATAGTACCTTTTCCACTTTTTTTTTTTAATTGGGATCATATAGTACTTACATCTTTTATCCTTATCATTTTGTTTTATGTAGTAAGAATGTTTCCAATTTCTTCACCCATCTGCCTTTTAAATAGCTGCCTAGTACTCCAGCCCGAGGCCTCCCACAGTCTACCTCCCCCACTCCTGCTGGGGAAGTGGAGCTTTCTAGGATTCATTGTGATCGGGACACAATGAACCTCTCCATTCACAGACCGTCCCTGTTTTAACAGACAGTTCTCCGACTTGTCACTTGAGGGAAGCCTGGCTGACGATGGCCAGTCCGGCTCCCCTGTGGAATTCTCCAAGTCTTTCTGCATTTTTTTTTAATCATTAACAGTCACATTTTGTCACGTTCATGGCTAATCCTAGGAAAAGGACCAGAGCGATCTGACGTCTGAGGACCCCCTGCAGGTTGAGCCCCTACAGTGTCCTAAGCAAGGGCCCCAGGGCTGTGCCCCAACACTGCAGAGGCACGAAGTTTTTAGTCCTTGAAAGGACTCCCTTTAGCATAAACTCAGCCAGTAGAGAGCTGGAGGAAGAAGGAGGTACTCGATGCTACGTAAACATCTGTAAGAAGACGGCCCTCTGAATAATGTGTTGGGAGGACTTGGGGGTGACGGGTTAATAGACAGAAGGAGGGAATTGAATTTGAAGCAAAGACATTCAAATCAGTAGTGTGGCTGGACCCCAGACCCATCCCCAGGTGGGCCTGCCAGACCCTGAGCGCCCTGTTTTACCCCACAAAGGAGGGTCACCAAGCACAGTGACATGAGTCAATGTGGCTTCCTTAAAACACACGAAGAAACAAGAGCAAGTTCTTTCTGCCACAAAAGAGGCTTTCTCCGATTCAGAGTTTACTAAGATATCATCAAAATCAGAGCCCATGCAACTATGGGTTTGTGTTTCCTTTGCCTTGGACCGAAGGGCATATAAAGAAAAACCAAAAAGGTAATGTCTTAGGGATATATTTTTTTTGGATGTAAGGTCATTATGGGCCCCTAATGCTCACCTGGAACCCAAGTGCACTTTGGGTCCGTCTCCTGGGAAGAGAGGCAGGGGTCTGAGCATGGCTGTGGGACTCTGCCATGCACACTGCAGATCCCGACGGCCAGAGTGGACCCCAGCACTACATACCAAAATGCCCTGGATGTGGTGGCTTTATCAGCTGCCTCTTTGAGAAGGGGCCTAAATGCTACCAAATACCCCCACGTGCTGAGCTGTCCGTCTTGGGCTGGGAGTAGCTAGAGGGCAGGGCTATGAGCCTACCTCACTCCTAATGGCTACTCTGATGCCTGACACGGAACAATCGGTAACATGAGCTGAATTTTTTTAAGTGGGAGACTTTTAGGACTCACTTTCTCACCCTTGCTCTACCAGTCTTGGTAACAGAACTGACTCGGGCCCACGGATGACATCAGCCCCTGACACCAGGCAAACAGAATACATTCTGCTCCTTTCACAAAGCCACACTTGCTGGCCACAGGCCACTTGAATGGCTCTGTACTCTGCTCTTCCCCAACCCACCCTACAAGACAGGAGGGGAGCTCTTCCCTTGAGCTGTGCTGCCACAAGGTCCCGAGCAGGGCTTGGCTGGGTCTCTGGGGCCCCCAGGGGTCTGGGGTCAGGGTGCCCCTCTCCACAGCCCAAGAAGCAGTCTTCAGAGGTGACCTAGCCAAGACTCAGGGGCCCTCTGCGGTGGACAGACCTGTGTCCACCAGGGGAAGGAAAGCTCAGTGTCCCCTCTCCCAGTGCCAGAAGGATGAAGGGCTGGTCTTCGCTGGGGGCAGAGGTGAGGGCGGCGTGGAAGGAAGCCGGCTACCCCAGCAGGCAGGAACTGGCAGCCAGGCAGACGCACTCCGTCCATACCTGGAAAGTCATTTGACTTTGTAAGCGATCTCTCGGAAGCAGAAGGCATTACTGTCGCTTTTATAACTAAAACGGGTAGGACGCTAAGACGGAGGCCTTAGTGGATAACCCACTTCTCACTTTGGAGCACTCACTGCTGAACAGACAGAATCAAGACCCGCAAGGAGAAAAGCCCCATCATTTGGGAACAATCCCTGAGCAGCTGGTCCTCCTCCCCTGTCTCAGCGCCCGGCCCCCCGGGAGCCCCGAGGAGAGCCCCGTGCTGCTGTGTGGGGAAGGACGCACCCTCCACGGCTGGGAGCCGCCCCGGCTCTGCGAGTGCCGCTCTGTGGTCGATCGCTCCCTTTGGAGAAACCAAAGGAGCGATTATTCGTCACCTCCTCAGTTTACTCCCACTGCCTGCAAGATCAACACGTCGCCATTTCCACGGCTGCTAACAGTGAGTGGGCACGGCCACGCGGCCCTGCCAAGCCTCCCCAGGAAGCCGCGTTTCCCGCTGCACACGTGTGTGCTTGCTAATTTCACATCTCCAAGCGCAGAAACTAACTGCGGTCAGGGCAGTCACCCTCTGCCCCACACCACCGAGTTAAAGAAACCAGATAACTAGATCATCCAGCCGGACTGGTCCCACTCCAGGCGGGAGGCCTGGCTACCACCCGGGCTTACGAGAACGACTAAAAACAGCCGCCCTCCTCAAATGCTACAGCCCTCGCCGTAACCGAGATAAACAAACTTCACCTATTTCGGGTTTTTTCTTTTTTTCCTTTTTTTTTCAATTTCAGAATGCACAGTGTACCAACAGGGCCGGGGATGCATTTCACTCTTGACTGGGTACAGTAAGATTGCTAATCAGGATTACTTGATTCGGTCAACACTGATTTCAATAAAAAGACCCAAAAAATTATCATAAATATAGAGAAAGTGCGGGCGGCAGTGACAGGTGATTAAAATCTCATTCGCTTGGAATCAGCCTGCTTCATGGGGGCAGAGGCGGGTCGGTCCCTGCTCTGCCGCCGTGATCGTTATCAGTGTGCCTGCAAGCCACTTCTGAGCACGGGCACGCGCGGGCACAAGAGGAGCCACAGAAGGCATCCCCGGGGCCTCTCAGGGGTGCGGGCACTAACACACATAGAGCGACATGGGACAGAGCGCTGGAAGGGGCGCCCAAAACTCAGGCTGATGGCACTTAGGGCTATGTCAGTGACGGAGGACGGCCTGTTTACCGGCACAGGCGGCATTCGATTACGGAATCAAAGCAACTCCTGTACACAAAAAAGGAGAAAGGACCTTGAGCCCCTAAGAAGCCACGGAGGGTCAAGCAGTCCTGGTGAGCAAGCGGGGATCCTCTTCCCAGCCCCAAGGGAACTCGGCCAGCCCCGCCGGGGGAGCGTGTGAAGCAGTTTTTCTAAGACCCCGATGCCTCAACGTAGTTCCTCTGCTCACAGCACCACCCGGACCCCAGTGGGGCCCTGCTGTGTCCGCCAGCTGGGTCAGAGCCTTCTGGGAAAGAGCCAGGGTGTGAACAAGGACAGTGCTATGGACAGCTGGGCACCCCATCTCACCCCTGCCCTGCCAATGCCAACCACTGGCATGATCTTCCCAGGGGACCTGTACCAGACTTTCTGATCCAACCCCTTCCCCTCCTTCCCCCCTCCACCCCACCTCTCCTGCAGTTTCATAGTTCCGGGGAGCACCATCCCCTGGATGCAGAGCCCTCTGTTCCTGAGCCCTACCCAGAGCAGGGTTACCAGACTCACAAGTGAAACCATAGGACACCCGGCAGGATCTGCCTTTTAGACGAGCAAGGACTAAAGTTTTAGGATAAGTATATCCCAAATATTGCATGAGATATACTTATCCTAAAACCTTGGCCCTTGCTTATCTGAAAAGCAGATTGCACCCAGCGTTCTGTGTTTTGCAGGGCAGTCTCAGCCCTGACTGTGAATCACACCCTCCTCTCCAACCACTGTGCCTAAAGGCCCACCTGTATACCTTATAGCACCTCCTCCATCCCTCAAGACCTGAGAGGCCTTCCCACTCTCCAGGCAGCAACATCCCTTCCTCCTGGGCTCGCCAAGGGGCTCAGGCAGACTCCCATCCAGTGCTTGGTGCAGGTACAGCCAAAATGGAGGAGGCCTTGGGTTCCTTGGGGGCAGTTGTCCCTTGTACACAGTAGGCGCTCCGTAAGGGACGCTAACTGAGGCCCCTTGCAGCATGCAGGGCACTCATGGGCGCTTCTTGCTGGATCAGGGCCTCCCAGGCACTCCCTGCTCCTCTCAGGGTAATTGTTTGGAGGCTGGCTCATTTGCATACTATTAAGTCACACACTTAGTGCAGGGCGGGGAGTTTCTAAGTTCACTCCCCCTCGTTTCCCTCCAGTTTCCACCTGTTCCCCCACCAATTCCTTCTGCTCCTGCTGGGAGGCTGTGAGCAAGGGGAGTGCTTCCACAGGAGCCGATTCAGCTGACACCACCGTTCCACACTCGGCTCTCAGTGTCCCTCCTGTGGCCAGACCTGAGGTCAGCAAGACGCACAGCTGGTACCATGGAGCCTGAGGCCGGCCCTCACAGAAGCCCAAGTTCATTCTGCATGCAAAACCAGACCTCTGGAACCTTCTAGAGCCTTCTAGAACCCTCTGGAACCCAGCCCATCACGTCTGGATCAGAAGGCATGCCATTCTTGCCTTCAACAGCTGCCTGTTTGCGAGCCTGGCAGTGATCTAGTCAGAATGTGGGAGCCCCAGGAATCCCGACTGTCCTCATCAGAGAGCCCGACCTGGGGAGCAGAACCGGAAACAGCACCCTGGGCTGCCTTCTCACAGGGCAGATTCAGGAGACTGTCTCCCACTGCCGGCACGAGCACCCAGAGCGGAGTCTGTGATGGGCCCCCTGAGACCTCCTCAGCCATCCAATGGGGATGATGCATCGCACTGCGCCCGGCGTAGGGTGAGAGGGAGGACCCAGGGCCATCATCCCAGGCACAGGTGAGTCCTTCTGCCTCTCCTATGAACACCAGCCAACAAGGATCTCCTTGAGGGCACGAGAGGGGCCCATACCCATGGGTTTCTGGACCAAGAACAAGCTTCACACTAAGTACAAGGCCAGGAGCTCCAGGGGAAGGGTTAGACACATACCCCCCCCATGAGGCTGACACGCTGAAGGCCAGCAGCACCTCCTAAACAGGCCACAGCGCCCGGCACCAACAGTCTTCACAGCCACCGTTCCTAACGAGAGCCCAGCCACGGTCGGCCATCATCGGTGCAGACAAGTCCAGAGACCCGACACCGAGGGTCACTGTCACAGGGGACTCAGAGGCCCATCCAGCCCAGACCACAGTCCCCACTTCACTACGCGAGCCAAGGCAAGGGACCACGGGGAGAGAGGAGAGCTCAGGCCCAGGCAGATGATGGGAGAGGCCAAGATCGGCCCCAGGCAGGGCAGGCCCCACAGAACCAGGGGCCCCTCCTCTGCCATCTGCCCCCCCCCCCAGGGTGAGGCTTCCTAGAGCCCTACCCCACCCCCAGAGCCTGTGCCCAAGGCTGGCTGGATGGCAGGGGCCACAGGGACGGTGCAGCACGGTCTCCAACAGCACCGACGAGTTACAAAACCACAGAACCGTTACAGAATTAAACACATCGCACACCTACAACTGCACCCCCACCTTATAAAGTCCTCTCCCATCACTGAAGCTACACAACAGCCCAGGCAGGTCCCACTCCCTGGAGGCGAGGCCAGGACTTGGCCCAGGTCACCAGCTCACACTGGATGGGCTCTGCCCACTCTCCCCTGCCACTGCACATACCTCCGATCTGTCCCGAAGAGCAGGGAGGGCCGGGAGGTGGCCTCTCTCTAGTGACGAGGTCTAGCGCTCAGAGCACAGAGCAGTAAGAGAAGGGCAGCCCGGGGTCTAGCTGAGAGGTAGAGGGCATGCGTGGGCTGGGTGCAGGGGGCACTGGTGCAGCAAGGTCGGGGGAGCAGAATGGGACCGGGGGGTGCCCGCTTTGCCAAGGAAATCCCTAACTCTGTAGAAGGTTGTACCCTGGGACCTGCCAAGTGCTGGGCTGCACGTGGCTAAGCCCCACAGGTGTGCGGGGCGGGCTAGGACAGGAGACCAAGGGTCAGCCAGCTGCACCAGAGAGCAGACGGGATCCCTGGAAACTGGAGACGGCAGTACACACCAATGCTTCGGAGCCAACGGGAACCTGAACCTGCACCTGGGATCCCGCAACTCAGGAGAAGCTCTGAGCGGCAAGGAGCTCACAGCCAGGATAGGACGGGGCCTGGGGTCCCAAAGCTGGGGAGAGCCTCCCGTCTGGGCAGCAGGTGGGGCATCTCCCACAGTGCGTACAGTGGAAGGATGAGTGGTTGGGTACCCCAAGGTCCAGAGAAGCTTCCTCCCTGCCCCAGGGAAGTGCCAGGGGATCTGAAGCAGAAGAGGTCAGTGGACCCCAGTAAGAAAAATGAGCGGGCCTATGTCCCATTCCCCAGCTTTCACACACATCAGCCGTGTTGCAAACCCAGGCTCCCACTGGAGGCCCCTAAGTGCACCCGCATGGGTGCGTGTGTGCCGAGGGACTCCCCGTGAGCTTGAGGCAGTACAACTGGGGATCCTGGGGAGGAGAAAGACCACCCATCCCTCACCTCTCAGGTGGCCCTTGGCCTTGTCTGTCCCTGCACGGAATCTGGGTCCCGGGTGGGGTCCAGCAGACACCCCCTCCCCCCACCACGGCCCACCTCCAGGCCAGCCAACAGGAGCCACTCCAAGGAAGCCCCAAGTCCCTCCCAAAGCCAGCAATCCCCCATAACGCCATACGTGGCAATTCCTGAGGGATTTCCAGGAGAAACCCTTCCTTCCGGCCTCTTTTACCATCTCAGCCCTCTAAAAGGTGAAGCAGGATGAAAAATCACCCTTTTCCTAAATAATGTTGTTTTCTCTTAAGTGGGCACAGGGACCAGTTTTGATAAAACATAGGAATCAGAAGACTTAAAAGCAGCACAAGCTCTTTGCCTTTGCACCACATACACAGTCTGTCCCCAAATCAGGCGAACTGTGCAGAAACCCACACATAAGTCTCCTTTGGGAAACCCAGGGAGAACCTTTCTACCACTCGGACATGTTTTCTGCTGGAGGCTGCTCCAAGAGGGTGCCCTGGTGCCCTGCACGTGGCTTTCCCAGGGAAGCCCCCGGGTAAGTATCCAGCATTATGTTCTAGAATGAAAACCAGCGGGTCTTTTTTATTTTAAGTTGGTAGAGGAAAAAAGGACATGATGAGACCTTTGGATAGACAGGACAAGCAGGTAGGAGTGCGGCCACCTGGCGGGGGGCAAGGGGCCATCCTCACCAGGGGCCACCTGAGAGGGAGGACTAATGTCTGGAGGACCGGAGTGCTCACACTCGTGAAGCACTTAAAGACCACTGAGTCAGGGAGGAGAAGGACCTCCCTCTCCAGGACCTTCATGGCTCCCAAAACCAAACTGGGGAGGGGGCAGAGCTCTAGGGGGCTGGGGGAGCAGGGCGCACCCACGGGCCAGCCTTCTGGATCCCATCACATGACAGAGGATGAAGACGTGGGCTCACAGAAGTGGACAGTTGGCATCTGATAACTCAATTATCCCAACTTGATCCTTTCAAAGCCTCCTTGAACCTCTGACCTGTCCCAAACAAACAAGGCCTCTTTGTGTCCCTCTCCTTCACATGGAACATGCCACAGTCACCCCACTGCACAAGATAACCGGACACTCGCAGTCACTCTGTTTCTGAAACGGACCATCTCACCCAACCCGAAGGCAGCGCTGACGCCTGGTAATGGCACAGACAGTTTTCTAAGACTGTTCTTTGCAGGAGCAGAGGGGGACGGAACAAAGCCACGTTAAAGCCGGCTTCTTGGGGAAGGAAGCCAACACGTGACTGGCAGCCTCATTGTCCTCCACCACTGTCCCGGCCTGCCACTCACCACTCCCCCCGTTCAGTGGCCTCCCTGTCACTCCACAAGGGACTGACAACATGCTGAGAACTGGTTAAGATCTGAAAACAGGGGCGCCTGGGTGGCTCAGTTAGTTAAGTGACCGCCTTCGGCTCAGGTCATGATCCCAGAGTCCCGGGATCGAGTCCTGCATCGGGCTCCCAGCTCCACGGAGAGTCTGCTTCTCCCTCTGACCTCTTCTCCTTCCATGCTCTCACGGTCTCTCAAATAAATAAATAAAAACGTTTTTTAAAAAACCTGAAAACAGTAACAGGACTTAAATCTACATAAACAACTCTGGGCTTCATCAGAAGTAGAAATAAGGAGCGAAGCCACGGAGCGTTCTCACGGCGGCCCCGGGGAGGCAGGGCAGCTCTCCGCGCGTTAAGTTTCCTGCTCTTTTGTTGTCGTTTCATCTTGTTTCTGTTTGACCAAATTCAGGGGAAAGTGGTTCACAGGAAACCAGGTCAGGGCCCGCTAGACGACCCGCAGCATCCGCACCTGCTACGGGAGACGCGCTCCCCCTGCGCCTCCGCCTCTCCCTGCTCGTGGAGCTTCAGCAGACGGAAGCCCTCCCAGGACTTCTCACCGACGGATGGAATCAGAATTCCCCGTGGAACCAGACCCCCGTGCGTGTCCGCGGCAAACTCGGGTCCCACACAGGCTGACGCCGGGCGACGTGAGCATTTCCGAGACGGCCCCGGCTCCGCCGCCGCACGTGTGCGCGAGACCTCTGATGGCTGCCCTCGGGCGCCGTGGGGGCCCCTGCCTCACGCCCGTCTCCTGTGTCCCGCCCGTCTGCAGCGCCCCCGCAGGAATCCCTCCCGGCGCCCTGCTCGGACGGGACGCTCTCGGCAAGCGGCACTTCTGAGTGCGGCGCTCCGAACGCGTCACAGGAGCCCAAACGCTCAAGTGGCCCATCGGCCCCAAGTCCACACCCACACGCAGACCCACGCGCCCGTCCACACTGGGGCCCTCTGCGGTCACATGTGCACACCCACAACCGCACGTCGCACACTGCCCTCGCCCTGCCTCGTCTTCCTCGGACCCCAGCCTGTGAGACAGCATCACACATCCCCTCCGAGGGGGCCGAGCGGGGCTCCCCCAGTTCCTACCAGCAGCTCAGACTCGAGTGTCCCAGGCCACCAGGACGAGTGCCACGGGCCTCCTGGGGCTGCAAAGGGCAGAGTCATAAGCGCCCTGACCCAGAGGGGTGAATGAATGAAGAGGCCCCCAGTGGCTTGGGTTCAAATCCCTGCTGCGCCCCTTCCCAGCTGAGTGACCTCAGATAAGCTTCTCAAGATCCCCGGACCTGAGGGGTTACCATATTATCCTCGGATCTGGGCTGCTGGAGGCCTATCACTCGGTAAGCACACAGAACACACGAGCCACTCCTGCTTTACCTAGTTATGGTGACAGAATCGTCAAAATGGGGTTGCCACCCCATACTCCTCCTCACACTCGCTGAGAAGGGGGAGCAGGCAAGGAGGTGAGAGACGCTGTCCTGCTGGCAAGCGGGAAGGTCTTGGAGCCTCCTCCCCAACGAGGGGTGGCCCAGGAAGGACCAAGGGGCACAACCATCCCAAAACCTATCACCAGGGCCTTCTCTGACACCCACCCCTCATCCCTGCTGGCCTGGGCGCCCAAGGCAGGTCACAGGCAGCTGCGGGCCTGGCGCCTCGGTATAGAGCTGCCCCAGGAGGAGCTGGCCTAGCCACCTGTCAGGAGACGAGCCTGGAATGTCCCTTGGAAATGGGGCAACAAGGCAGGAAACATAAACCAGCCTACCCCGATAGGTAGGTCGAGAGGAGAGAAGCCACCACTAAGTTCGGCTGCTGGCGGGCGTCAGATTGGAGGGAGGAAAGGACCTTGTGGCAGCTTAGTGAGACTTAGCAGGGCTATCAGCTTACGGGGCAGCGGAGGGTGTCAGGACGAGCCAGGCTGGGGCTCCGGCTCTTGCTCCGCAGCCAGAGGCAGGGGAGCCTCAGAACGCGCAGCTGGACCAACGTACACTTCGCTCTGCCTCGGTCGGCACACGCGGGCTGCCAAGCACAGAAGGCCCACAGAAGGAGCCCAGCAGCCTCTCCCGAGGCCGGTGGAGGCCTCGGGCTGCAGCCCTGCTTCTAGAACATCCGCACCCAGGAACGGCGCCAGCCCCCAAGCACAGAGGGGAATGAGCTGCCGGGGGGGCAGTTTGGGGCCGCAGCCATGGGCTTTGGGATGCAGTGCCTGCACCAGGCCTGGGGAACGGCAGGGTTTCAGAAAGCAGACACAAGGAGGGACCTCCACGTCCAAATGGCCATGCAATTCCAATGGCTGAAGCCACACACAGGGGAGGGGACCGAGAGGTAAAGGATGAGCAGGACTCCACTCCGGAGGGCCGGTGCCAGAGGGAGCAGCAGTGTGCACACAGCAGACCTCGGAGCACCATGACCTGGGGCAACAGGGTCAGGCTGCCCTTTAGGAGGATTTCTGGATGGGGACAGGGCTGGGCCCTGGTGGAGGCACCATAGAGCGGCTCTGAGAAGTCTAAACTCCCACAGGCCGGGGGGCGGGGGGGGGGGTGAGAGCAGACCCTGGCTGGGTCATACCAGGGCCCTGCAGAGCGGGGGCCCATCCAGACACAGGAGGAGCAGGGGGAGTTCCCTGAGGCAGCTATGCGGGGAGGGAGGCCACTGATGCAAAACCAGTGTCCCAGGCCTGCTTTCAAGCCTCTCCAGCCCTGAGAGTCATTAGAGCCTGGCCCCACATTCAGGGCACAGAGACCTGTCCCAGCCTCCAGCTGCTAACGATGGTTCCTGACTCATGGATGGCTTTTCATTTACAACTTTTAGGAAGATAAGCCTGTGGTGGCATTTGGGGGGATATACATCTCTGCGGATGTTCAGTGATTTTAAGAACGGCCCCCCAACGGGGAACACCATGACTGGGATGGCCAGGCCTCGTCAGCCCCACGGGTCTCTGCCCCAGGATGACAATCTAAGACGCGTTGATGAATATAAGCCCTCTGACATCACAGACACAGGAAAGGCATTCATTTATCACTGATCCCAGCGGGAAATGCCGCAGTTAGGTAAATTCCAAACAAAACAAAACACATATCATTTGCTACCACGTCCCTTTCCAGAGCTCCCTACTGCCCTAGGCCTGTGAGGATGTCCCACAGAACACAGGACAGCACCCAGGAATTCCAGAATCCACAGGTCAAGTCAACCTGCAAAGCAGGTAATTCAGGCCCCTGGGGCATTCGGAGAAATGGGGAGCCCTGGAGAGATGGCATCACTGTTTTGTTTTTTGTTTTTTTTGTTTTTATTTAACTCAGAGAGAGAGAGATCACAAGCAGGCAGAGAGGCAGGCAGAGAGAGACGAGGAAGCAGGTTCCCCACTGAGCAGAGAGCCCGACGCAGGGCTCGATCCCAGGACCCCGGGATCATGACCTGAGCCGAAGGCAGAGGCTTAACCCACTGAGCCACCCAGGCTCCCCGGATCCCTGGTTCTTAAAGCGTGTAAAAATAACATGTATTTCTTCTAAACAACGCCTGCCTGTTAACAAAGCTAGTGACTGCACTGGAATACTTCAGTAAGATCTCATGTTTAAGTGAAATCAATGAAACACTGTATTAAATATTTATAACTCTCCTCCCAAACAAATTTAAATGGGGGGGGGGTCAGGGGAGGTTTTTTTGCGCGGAAAGCTCAGGTAACAGGCTTTCGTCCTGAAACTGGTTACCCTCATGCTCCACGGATGCCAGACCCGCTGCGACATTTATTCAGCGGGCTTTAGTGAAAGACACAGTCTAACCCAAGGTACTTACTTTGTGCTTTCTAAGGGAGAGTCTCCTCCAGATTCCAAAAGGAAGGCTGCAGACAGGACCCTCTCCAGACTCCATGATTCTCAACCGCTCGGCCTGCGTGACGGAGGTGGCGGTGTGACCCTCCCCCGGCTGCTAGGAAAGCCAAGTCTTTCTTGCACACAAACAAGGCCAGCCCGGGTGTCCACGCCGCCAGGCAGCCCCTTCATTACAGGGAGGCCTGACCCGCGTTCCCAGTCGGAGGGGAATCCACCGGCTCTCCACAGACAAATAAACAGCAAATGCTTCCAGGGGACAGCCTTGTAGAACTGACTCCTTAATCAACAGTTAGAGAAGCAAATTGGATTTGCTCTATCACAAAAAAAAATTAATCCCAGATTGTCGTTTTTGTCTTAAGTACAAGAAGGTTGTCTTATAGGCTTGGTTGGATAATTTCATTTTAAAAGTATCTCTAAAATTTGACATCCCTTGGGATTTGTGGTTTTCTCCATCATTATATAACTGTAAACTTCTGGATGTTAGAGATTGGATAATTTCTTTCAGCTGGACCTGGCCTCCAGCACGCTTGGACGCAAAGGATGAGCCCCAAACGCTCGCCAGCGTCACCAGCCGGGCTCAGGAACGAGACGGGTCCCTAGCATCCACACCAAAAGTTTTGGCGGGCAAGACTTCTCTTGTTTGTTTTCCTTACTACATTTTCTTCTCCCTCTGCCATTAGTCAAAAGAATTGTCAAGAATTTCTTGGACAGGCTGCGTCTACTCTAGCTAGAAACAACAAAACAGAAACCAAGTCTCTTTAAGGCTTTTGGGTTCGATCCCGTGGAGCAGTATTTCCGTCTGTGCTCTCTGGAACCATATGCTCACACGACATTATGGAGGGAAGCTGGCCTTCAGCACACAACAGTCGTGGGCTCGCAGACCCAGCCGAAACGGTAAAACGCTCAGTAAAACCAGCGGCACGCAAAATGCGGCGTGGTCTCCACGGGTGAAATATTTCCCCCGACTCTCCCGCCCCGCGCGTGATTTCTGAGTTGATTAACATCGCACCTCTAGTGTTATGCTATTATGGCCTTTATGTTTTAATCCATTTTTTTACACCGTGGGAGAAGGAAAAAATATCACTATTCTAGTAATCAAGTTATTCCTGTAAAATCCTAAATAAAATGAGAATTTTATTAAAGATATTTATCTTATACAACAAGAATAAAATCAATTTGCACGGCCGGTCCGGCATCCAGTTACAATAACATTAAAATATACTGTTTACGTGCAGGCGGGGCCGTTTCTCTTTTCGGATTGGCCAATGCAGAGAACACCCCAGTGCACTTCTTTCGGAATATTGGCTTGGTGGTTGGACACGGAGGAGAGCATTTTTATTGTTAATCAATGCCAATCAATTCTGAGCCTTGATGTTAAATAGGGATCAATATCACTGGGCCGCAGATGAGATCTGATTTCAATTGGTGAGCAAAGCTGCACAAGTTTTTAATCATAAGGTAAATCAAGACCTGGAACATAAGTCAGATGAATTAATATCGGCCGTGCAGGACCTCTCTTGCCACTGATCCAGCACAAGGAAATTTCTGTCATATTTCATTATCACTCTTAGGGCGAGCTGAAGGCAGCGTTTGGGGAGCGTTTTCCTAGCGGAAGCCGGAGCGCCCCTCACACCGCGCAGCGAGTCCTTCCTGCAAGTGCAGCCCGCCGGTCCGCCGAGTATAGTTATACGTATGCCCCATGAATCTCATTTTATGCGATTAAGATCCATAAAAATTCAATAGCTTTTCTTCTGCAATTCACATTTTACCTGGTGAAATATCATAAGAATTTCATTATCTTTGCAGCTGTTGCCTAGGATCAAGCAAAGGTTATTACCCTCTTCGAAAACACTATAGAATATGTACGAAAATGTCAGGAGAACTGGGCATTTAAAGCTTGATTTTTTAAAAGAAAAACACTGTCTGAAGTTTAGAATAAACTGTACTTGACATTTATGTACCATGATGCATTTCTTGGTAAACTGATTTTGCAAGGAAATTCTTTGAATTCGACTCTGTGACTGGATTGTAAAAGGAAAAGGGAGAATGGGGAGGGGAGGGCTGGAGGGGGAGAAGAGGAGGCAGGTGGGAGGGAGATGCTGGTGCCATCCAAAACTGAAGCTCTGCCCACGTCAGACTGTATAGGATTTCTTAACCTTTCAGATAACCATCACAGGAAAGATAACTCCGGAGAACCCTAACCGATTGCCATGGCCTAATCCTATGGATCACTCAGGCCCGTTTAAAGCATTTGAAGAAAAATGGCCAGTGCAAAGGACGTGATTGATCAGAAAGCTCCGTAAATCATGTGGATTCGGTACAGTCCTCCGGCCTCCACTCCTAGGGTCCCATCTATGATGATAAATTAGCATTAGATGGAACCTAATGAGTTTACTAAACATTTGGGATTTGTGCTAATAAACCGGCTGGCTGTGAACTAGCAGAGGCAGTGAGCAGTCCCGGGGCTCCCTCTTATCTCTGTACACGACAGTTAAACCACGCTTCCAATCTGCGATCAATTCATCATCCGACATCATTGTACATTCTTCACAAAAAGATAATTACTGCTTCCCTGGATCAGAACACTCATATTTCCTTGCAATTGCTGGTCTTGATAGCAGGCACTGTCACCACTTCCTCCGAGCCCCACTATACAGCTCTATTTATGATCATTATTTTCGCCTAAACAAGCCTTTTTCCCCGACTTGATAACGAAACCTGCTATGATGAGAAGGGAACAGTTACGGCATTGTTTCCTCTGTGGAGTGCTTTTACGTTTAGTGGAGGCCGCTCACAAATATTTTATTCAGGGCATTAGTAAAAGTTTCCACTCGTTAGAAGATATCACTTCCATTTCCTTCAAAAAAAATCCTGTTCCCAGCTCTGATTTGTTAAAAAACAGAAAGGGAACAAGAGTAAAAGCAAGTAACGTAACAGAGAATAAATCAAAACATGATTAAAAAGACCGTAGCAGGTTTCAAATCGCGTGGCCCCGGCTTCGCTGCCTTCAGGTTACTAGACCCTCCGTCCTCGCCCTGCGAGGGTCTGCCCTGCTGACTGGTCAACTCTGTATGACCCCCAGCACACGCAATAAATTACCATAACACACAACTCTGAAACAATGTAAATTAGTTACTGCTCACAGACTAATAAATGGGAACAAATGTGTTTGGGGCTGGAAGGGGGTTCTGGATGCTCTAATTGCAGGGGATAATTATAATGGGGTCTCAGGGAACATAAGCAGCAGTCACTTGTCATGAAACACCCCCCAGCCCAGCAAAGACGCTCCTGACCACAAGACTTGTAACAGTCCCCTCTTTTTTTTTTCTTGAACTTAAATAGACTCATAGACCTTGCTTAATTCACAATCATGGACGGAAGCATTTTCAAAATGATAAGGCACAGCTACGTGTCATCTTATTCTGAATCAAGGCAAGTTTATTTTCATTGCAAAGCTTTTTCTTGCATCATCATGGGTATGTGATACTCGGGGAGAGCAGAGAGTCCAACACAAAAGCTTTGGTGCCCGGCAGAAACGGGAGAGGATCAGCCATTCGTGAGGGCAGCGGGAGAAAGCAGGGTCTATTTCTGAGCTGCACAAAGGCACACCTCTGGACGGGGAACCTGGCCGTTTATTAACTTGCATAGCTCATTTATTTGTTCAAAGTAATGATCTTTGGGAAAAGGGCTGTTATATTTAGAACCTGCTTGTCAAATTTAATAAATGATAGTTATTGCCATTTTTTCCCCTGAAAGCACTTTCCCAGATCCTTCTCACCTTCCCTGGGGTCCCTGCCGGCCAAGGACCGATGGGCAGCCCACATCTCGGTAACTGATGGCTGCTGCCCGGTGGCCGGATCAGGCCGATGACCTCGGACGGTGGGGATGAGCATCACGTCTAATCCAATCCCCCACTTATTTCCTGACCCAATCTTCCTGATGTCAGAGGACGAATCGCTTCATTGAGAAAATGGAAATAGACGGGGGAGCTCCCTTTGGCAGCGATTCCAATAACCAAATATCAGGATGGAGAGACAGGAGAGAGGCTGCTGGGGACCACCCCACCCCGCACACTGATCTGATTTACAAACCTCTCCTAATGTGAACCAAATGCTCTGGGTGTGAATTCATACTTAGCCATAAAACCCTTTCGTTGCTCTGTCTCGTATTAAATACCACATATAACTCTCAGCAGGTTTTATGCTGTGTTTCACTGTCAGCAATGGCTAAAGCTGGCCTAACATTTTGTTTGGCAATTAGGAAAATTTGTAGTTTAATTTATTAAACCAAAAAAGCCAACAACTATGCTGAATGCTGAATTCATGCCATTTTTATGCCAGAGTGTAGCATACTTGCCAATACTTTAATCATTCTCCTTCTATGGCCTATGCTATTTAAATATCCCAAAGAAGTTTTACTTGGGGGGGGGGGACCCTGATAATAAGCAAAATGGAGTCATACCACTTAAACAAATTCTTGGTAAAAGGTGTGCATTTCTTTGCAAAGGAGCCAACTGCTTTAAAAAAAAAAAAAAAGAGGAGCTGCAGTGGCGCAATGGGTTAGTACACAGTACTTATTTAAAAAAAAAAAAAACGGGCAGGGCATGTAAATTTCTAAAAGCCATTTTAGACACCCACAGACAGTATCCAAAGATCCAAACAGTATGTCACTGTGTGCAGTGATAAGCGCACAAGTAAGGGAGTTGATTACAAAAACACAAGGACATTAAATGAAAGGGAAAATATCACCCAGAAACCTTTAAAAAAGGAAAAACAATAGAAATTCCAAATGTATTATCCATGGCTCTAAAGCCACAAAAATACACAGAAGATCCTACATGTGGATTTATAAGTGAGAGACTAATCTGAGAAGGCTGCGTTCTGTGGGATTGCAAATACATGCTCTTCTGGAAAAGGCAAATCTATGGAGACAGCAGAAAGAGGGGTATGGGTCAGGGACGGTACAGAGGCACGAACGGTGGACTAATATATAATATGACATAAACTGTGGACTTTTGCTTTATGTACAACGTAACAGTGTTGGTTCATCAATTGCAACAATGTGCCCACTCGCACAAGACTTTACCAAAAGGGGCTGTGGCAACTTTGTACTTCCTGCTGTTTCTATAAACCTTGAACTACTCTAAAAATACAGTCTAGGGGCCCCTGGCTGGCTCAATCAGTAGAGCACCGATAGAACCCTGATAGGGTTGTGAGTTCGAGCCCCACACTGGGCCTAGTACTTAAAAAAAAAAATCTATTAATTTTTCTAAAAAGCAGCTTCAGGCCATCTCGGAATCTGTCTCAGATGCAGAGGAAGGTCATGCCAAGTTGGGGTGACTGTCTCTGGCGCGGGTGTGGAATCCGTGGCCCTGCTCCCTGACCACCCATGCCCCAGCATCAGTTTATGCCTCAGGGTCTTTCTTCCTCACCGGCCAGGGGATGTCACTTGCAGAGCTGGATGGCTCGGTGATTCTGAGCCATGACACTGGGGAAGGACAACTGTGTGGAAATTGGCCAGAACAGGGTTTAGGTACCTACAGACCATACCCCCTGGCACCGAAGGTCTTAAAAAACCTAGGGGAGGGACGCCTGGGTGGCTCAGTTGGTTGGGCGGCTGCCTTCGGCTCAGGTTGTGATCCCAGCGTTCTGGGATCGAGTCCCACATCGGGCTCCTTGCTCCGCGGGGAGCCTGCTTCTCTCTCTGCCTCTGCCTGCCTCTCTGTCTGCCTGTGCTCCCTCGCTCTGACAAATTCACAAAATCTTAAAAAGAAAAAAAAGAAAGAAAACCTAGGGGATTGTCAGGGAGGAGTATCCCTGACCGCTCCCCAATGCCAAGTTGGTTTTGTTGGGTGTCATTTGAAATAAAAGGGGCACCTTCCCTAACGGGCCAACCCTGCCCAGAGTTGGTGTGACCTGACGGCCCTAGCCCCAGACACACCCCTGTGCCGCACACAGGTCACCCTCCGGACCCCTCTTCGGGGACTCGGTCACATCCAGATCGGCCACTCCTGTGAAGGTTTTCCGTTCCCGTGAAAACGGACATCAAGGTACGAGGCTGTGCAGCCTTCACTGGGACGGCGGGCCTCAGGTCAAGGCTGGTCTTTCCCCTTCTGGAATCTCATCACCAGAAGGGCAAATGTTTTCAGGGCCTTCAACACTGCCCAAGTTTCATCTTGTTTTAACAGGGCACCCTGCCCCCAACTGCTTTCTGCTGAGAGGCAGGGAAAAGGAAAAATATAGGCGAGGAGGGAGGAGGGAAGGGGAGGGGGCAGGGGAGGGGGAAGAAAGAGGAGGGGGAGGAGGGGGAGGCGGAGGCAGGGGCGCGGCTGGAGCTGCCCGTCTGGGCTAAGCTCGGCCTCCTCCCCAGATGTGTGAGCGGCTCCCTCCACACCCAGCAGAGACAAGCTGGAGCCGACTCCTTCCGTCAGTGGGGCCTGGGCTCTGTGTCCTACAACAACACCAACCCGAGCCCTTCCTTTCCGCACATGTTAAACTCATTTCCGAGCGAATTACTGGGGAAGCTCGGCGCTGCTGCCTTCAGATGCCACGAGGGCGGCCGCGGCCGGCCCCGCGCGTGCAGAGTATTCTCTAGCTGAGCAACTTGCAGCGAAGGAATTAGAGGGATATTTTTCATGTGTTTTTGTTTTGAAAGGGAAAGGGAAATGAGGGATTCGAAAAGCAACCAAAGTAAGAGTTTCCCGGCACCAGCTTCCACGGTGCTCTCCACCGGACGGGTGGCAAATTTAGAGCATTCATTACGCTGAGAGATAGGACAGACTGTTTTCTGAATAAATAGTTTAGAAAACAGTTTCTCCTGAAGCGGCTGCAATTTAATGAACCCTGGTTACCCCCAAAAACTAAGAAGCTTATAAAACGCAACCAAAAAAAAACCAAAAAAACCTTAACACATAAAATGCCTCTGCTTATTTTTCTCAATTAGAGCCATATTTTTTTATTTTAAAGCATTAATAATACCAGCATAATGTCTCATTATGCGGACTTTTGACCACAAACATTTTTGGGAGATTTGCTACGAAGATAAACAAACAAGAGGAGCTTGTGCTCTGGCCGGCTAACGGGAGTGCATGGTTTTCATTTTCTCCGAGTCTAAGCCCCAGAAGCCAGGCCAAGCGCAGGCTTAAGCTCCCTGAGTTTTCACTTCCTGTACCCCTGCTTGTCAATCACTTCCTGTTTGCTACGACAATTTCCATCATTAGTGCGTGGGATTTTTATCTCCTCCACCGTGCCTCCCGATGCCACTGTTGCTTTGAATTCCGATAAATTATTCACCATCGCGGAAAAGTAGCCGAAAGCACGGTGTGGATGCAAGCCACCGACATGCAGCGAGGACCACCGTCCTCCAGTTTGTCTCCTAAACGCTCTGATGAGGCCAGCGCCTCCTGCTTTCTTCAGCGGCACGAGAAGGCCTCTGGCCAGCCCCAATTATCTCCTGGTGCACAGAGAGTAATTATTTGCTTCCTGTAAGCATGCGTAACAGAACCCCGAGTTTGGACGGCTTTCCATAAGGTAATCCAATTCATCCAAGCCATCCTAACACAATTACAGGCACTGGCAATATCTTTGCTTTTCACCTGATAAGGCTGCCGCAGAGGCGCGGATGGCTTGCGTCAACATACCTCGTGGAGTATAGCTTCTGACAGCCCTGCTTGCGGCCCCTCCCCTCCGCCCCCCCTGCATTTTCATACCCGGCCTGCTGCCCTGGGCTCCTGTGTACAGCGGCAGCCGCGAGGAGGCCTCTCCCTTGCACAGGAGGAGGAGAATCAGAGTTGAGAGCCTTGCGGAAGTCATTACGGGTGTGTGGCTTGTTTTAAAACCCTGCCTTTGCCTGGCTTGGCCACGGAGTCCTTACCCAGGCCAGGCAGCCATAAATCTCTGCAGGGCTCCCCGGCCTCAACCAGAGGCGCGGGCTCTGGGCCTGGTGGGGGCCCTGAACCACGGTGGCAGCCGAATGCCCTCCCCGTGGCACGCGGTGGCAGTGAGCACACGGGCTTAGCGTGTATGATGGAGAGCCGCTAGTCTTGGGGCTCCCAGGGAGGGAAACACACAAAGTGGGATCTGTTTCTGGTGTCCCCCCATTTAAGTGAAAGCCTGTCATTGTGACTCAGTAATGTAGTGCTTCCTCTCCTGTTTATTTTCAGAAGTTTATGAAAAAAAATGTTTAAAGGCTGAATGAGCACGGTGAACTTTTTGCCTCTCCCCACTGGCGTGCCAGGGCATAAAACAGCCATTCACACCTGAGTGTGCGAAGCCAGATGGGGCTGGTGCCAGGCAGAATCAGACTCTTTGTAGCCACATCCATTCATCCAAAGTGTGCCTTCGTATTGCCAAATTTCTAGCCAGTATCTGCCCTTCACTCAAGTCCCTGTGCACTAAAACGGCTCCTGAGCCGAACTGTGTCTCAGACTCACAGCCAGCAGCGAGAGAAGGGCTCCAGGATCTGCAGGCCTATTCGCCAATAATTATATCCACATCTTTAAGAAAACCGAGAAGGAAAAATTAACACCAAACTGTACTGTTTTCATCGCGTTATGCAGATGAAATGACACGTTGTCGTTTAAGAAGTTAATAAACAGTCTCCGTTTTGCAGGTTCTCCAAATGCTACTGAATAGAAAACCCTGGGTCCCTAAATGATGTGTAATTAAAATTATTTTTAAAATCCTCCTTGACAGGCCGGGGCTTAGCCAAAATGTAAATGACATTAAAGAAGACAATGAATTTAATTTTATTTAATGTCCCTTTTTGCAGATCCTCATTTACATAGCATTTTTAACAAAAGCGTTGACCTTATAAATGCTGGCATTTGTACAGCTCCCTCGGAGCTGGATTTAATCACGCTCGTGCAAAGCCGTGAGGGAGGAAGCTTTAAGTTCTCTGCTTGGAGACAGAGTAGGAATAAAAACAGTGGGACTGGTCAAATGTTTATCCTCCCCGCTTCTGAAAACAACCTGACAAGAAGATGTAAGGGCTGGGGAATAGCCCGGCGCTGTTTGTAAGGCTTGGTAATAATCATACATAATCGTTTGGAAATATAGCTAATAAAAAATATAATGAGTGTTCAGCAAAATCGGCATTAGGCCCAAATTACATGATATTAATACGTGAACAGGTGCAGAAAGGCGCTTTAAATGAGGTAAATGAATAAAATGTCCCAGAGCACAACTGTGTGTGCTGACAAAAAGTCAATGCCATGAATAATTCAGTGCGGGGGACTGCCAGCAAAGGTCGGCTCTCTTTGACCTTTGTGACAGGAAGTGAAAGGAAACACTGTTGACTAGAAAAAAAAAAAAAAAAAGAAGAAGAAGAAGTAGAAGAAGAAAGAAAGGGGGGAAAAAAGGAAGAAAGAAAATCTCCCATCGGTCTTCAGCTACCCTTCTGCAATCACTTTAAAGGTGTAAACTCAAAACGCGCAAATGAATCAAAGTGAGGCTCTGGAGGGGCGGGGCGGGCCGAGTTAAAACTGTTGGTAGTTAGCACATCTGACTAAGGACAATGTGAAATCGCAGACAATGAAAGGTTAAGTAAATAATATTTTTCTACAGCCCCATGTCAATTATGTATAAAAATCTGAGGTCAGCTGAAAAGTATTTTCAGAGCCCACGGGGTTGAAATTTTGTAACAGCTGTTAAATATGACAAAACTCCCCCCACCCAAACTAGAGCTATTCCAAACTCTGTATGAGAGAAAATGGGATAAACAGATGTCTGGCTTCCAGACAGGAAAGTAGGACAGACTTGGAATGATAAGTCTCCCAAACTCTATAGACCAATGCCAGATTTATTGGGGAGGGGGCACTGCCCGCCGCAGCGGTGCCAGCAAGCAGGACGCAGGAGACGGTGCCATCTGGAACCGCCCCGCCGCGCACGCTCCCGGCCCTGGGCGGCACACGGTGTGCGACCCGGCCTCCTTGGACGGTCACAGCACCCCGGCTCCCACCGCCTCGCAGGTTGCAACAGTTGGACCGGGCGCCTCCCGTCCTCTTGGGCCAGGCAAGGAAGAGGTGAGAGCGTGGACCTTCCCGGACACTTCCAGAAGGCCTCAGGGAACACACCAGGCTGGCCCGGGAGGAGGATGAGAGCCAAAGTGTGGTTCTGGGTTAGCAGCTACACTGACATCCTGTAATCATTTACAGCCCTTGGAATGCACGGGTGAAACAAGAGAGATTTATCTGTTCATAGTTGGGATATGTGGACAATGGGTGTTCCTAATGAAGACCATCTGCTTTTGTGTTTTCCCAGAAAACATTATTCCGTGAGGACGATGATACTCCCATCCTTTTCAGGAATACCGTAAAAAATCATGCATACATATGCAGATGCGTACACACAAACACAGATACACATACATGTGGGTGTGTACACACACTTGCCCTCCTTGCATCTAGCTCTCCACAGGTCCCTGCGACGCACCATAGATGCTCTCTCCCGTAGTGCCTCTTTATGGACCACGATGTTTACTTTACAATGTTACATTTCCCCTTTCCTTTACCCCTGTAAGTTGTTACACTGTCTTACATAAACTCCAGTGTAATTATATTTGTGGAGCTATAAAAAAATGGTTTCTCTGGCATTGTTTTATGGGGAAGAAAACAGTTAACGCAAGTGAAACCCTCGCAATAAATTAAAAGGGTTTGGTTATGCTTTTCCCCTCTTTTTGACTCTGAAGGGCCTTCTGTGCTGTTCATGAGTATTTAATGCTTCTGAAAGATAACTAAATTGTGTAATTAATTGATTTAAGGCATCGGAGTCTATAGAATGTGATTTCCCTGCCAGAGAGGGAAGCTTACTCCTCTGTTCTCATAACACAGAAAAGCAGTCTCGGCGTGCCGGAAAAGGCTCGGTGTGGGTTAGAACAAATGTGGGCCCATTGATCTCAATTCAGGTTGGAATTATTGGTTTATATCCTCAGGACAAATATGCCTTATCTGGTCAGAACCTGCTAAATGTATCCAAAGGCCACAAGGAGCTGGCGAAGCACATTGTATATAATTCTTTTTTAAGCCAACTAACCAAGTGATGACATTGCTGATGGGGACCTGTAGACTGACTTACCAACCTGATGGGATATTTTATCCTGCAATACTCAAGAGGGAACGCAGGCTAGAAACTCAACATAAGCAACTAATTTTAGGAGGCAACACACACCCCACAGAAATGACTATCATTACGAAATTGAAACACATCTCAGTTCGCGAAAGACTGCCTCTCTCTAAAGATATTCCCCTCCTGTAGGTGTTTTTCTTTCTCTGATTAACACCACTTGCCCTAGTGAACAGGAGATTCTTCATTTTTCCTCTTGAAATACTCCTACAACTAGAGATTGGGCCAATACAGCAACCATGTCATGAGGATTTACATCAAGCAGCAAAATGCAAATAGCATTTATCCATTGTAAGTGACAACTCTCTTAAGAATGCTAAAAATGTACCTTCTATTTGTCCCTGCATAGAAAACTATCCTTACCTTAAAATCCTAACATGGAAGTTGATTAAAGTTCCTATAAAATTGTCATATCTTTGAATTTAGAAGCCGAGCAGATTTTTCATCAATAATTAAGACCTCCAAAGCATTTACGCCAGGCGTGAAAGGAGCTGCAATCCTCCTTATTCAAATAAACTTGGTAAACCCATTAACCAAATGTTTTTACATTTTTCCCCTCCTCTCATGCTTCTAGAATATCAAACGATCACACACGTCTCTTGCTTCGATGAGAAAGGTATCAGTAATCTTAGCAAACACTTTAATTAACCAAATATAAGAGAGCATTCAGACATGAATTACAGTGTACGTTTCTGCATATCAAGGGAAGCTGTTTCCCATTGTGTGATTACAACTGAGTATTAAAAGTTGCTGGGTATCAATACTCAATAAATGACGGACTGTCACACAGACCCAAAATGATTCTGAAGGGGAAACACAGCCTCCAAAACGTTCGTTGGATCAGCCTGAGTACTCCACTACCGGGCCATGCTGAAAACCGCACAGTCTGAAAGCAAGTCATCTTTTCAGAGTGTACCACCATCACAAATCAAAGACAACTCAGAAGACGAAACTTGGCAGTCCTGGAACCCGAGCAAACAGGCCCTGCCTCTTCAAGCACCTCCCGCTCAGACAAGAGCCCAAGAGCTGCTCACTTTCAGCCAATCAAAAATAAAATAAATTCAGTTACAAGACGACAGTCCGAGGCTGTGTGATTTCCATAGCCACAACACTAAAGACAAATATGATTATATGGATGTTTGTAGCTGGAGTTCCATAAAGTGTTGAACTTGTTCTCCATTGAGTGACGGCCGCAACTGGCCAGCCCTATTTGATTACTAATCAGAGAGCTGTCCCTTCTGTCAGACGCCGAACGTTCTCCACTAAGCAAACAGCTATTCCAGCTAGTTAAACATTAGCATTGCTCTCCACTGGTGGCGCATATTTCTTTAGGCTTAACTCATAGAGTTTTCCGGGTTTAATTTTCCGGCACTGGACAGCAAAGTTCACGATCAAAAGATAACTTTGTGATGAAAGCTGCTGAAACTCAACCCCTATTCAAAACAGTCTAAACCTGCTTCACAAGGCCAGTGTCATATGTGCACGCCTAACATCTCTTCGATGTGGGTACCAACTGCAAAGTCTGCAGTCAATCACACCCTGGGCCTTCTGCTGTTCCCCATTGTTGGGAAGAAAGCAACCCTCAGCTCCTCCAGGTCACCGAAAGCCAGCGATTTGGGTGAGTGCTCGAAGAGGAGGGTGGGAGGAAGTGTTTTTGTTGTTTCAACTAAAGCAATGCCAAGCGCACATTAGCACTGTGAGGACTAATGATTAGTATCTTAAAAAGATGCAACATTGCCCAAGGAGTATGATAGATAGCCAGCTGAGGAGCAGCAAATGTAAAGAATGCATACAGCTAATCTAGTCATGGAAATTAATGCTGGAAAATGTAACCAGCATGTGTAATTAGTTTCAATTATAACAACTTTGGTTTGTTAGTTACATATTTGCTACTTGACATAAAACGACAGCCACAATTGAAAAAAAATTAGGAGACATTTTGCAACTAATTGAGAGCAGATTAAATTCATTCTAACACTGGGCAACAATTACAGGAGGCACACCACCCAAGCCTCAACTTCAGCTATCATCCGAGATAAAAATAATGCAAAAATGAAATACTTGTTAACAAATTAGCAAAAAGCATTTTATGACATATCTCTGGGTTTAAAGCCAGAAGCTCTCTAGGCATAAAGTGCTCCTCACAGTGAGAGCAGTGGCAGATGAAACCGCTTCCCTTGACAACTCGCAAGCAATTACCGAATCCCCACAGAGCGAGCCACCAGGTTTCCAAGTCAACCCACCTGTGCACGGTAACACACGCGGACAAGAAATGGTGCGACGCGCACGAGGGGCTCCACGCCAGACTCAGAAATATGGAGCAGCCGGAAACCGAGCAAAGCAAAGGGCTTGGTTGCTGCTGCGGGTTTTGTCTGGAGGAATAAAGAAGTCATCCTTACCTGTCAATGATTACAGGGTCTGACGGCGTTTCGTTTCTGTTGCCACAACTTTTCTTGTCACAGCACCGGCTGTGGAGGAATTGTGAACAGTGGTTTTAATACGCATCGTGTCCTTTTATGCCTGACTGGTCTTTTTTTTTTTTTTGAGTTTGACACGAAAGAGGCTAGAGTCAAGAAAACACGTCCTCCTACCCCAGCACTTGGGCAGAGAGAGACCCAGGGAGCTCGTGGGCTCTGTGGCTAAACTTCCCATGCAAGTTTCTACCGGAAGGAGCAAAGTTGAACACATCTCCTACCCTCGGAGGGTAACCTAGCCACTATATAAATTCTGATGCTAAAATATGGAAGACATGTTGTCGGTACTTGTCTTTACAGTGAACTGAGGAGAAGGGGAGGCAGGAGGCTTGGGAATAACTTTTCACAGCTCCGGCTTTTGTTTACCTCTAATTGTCAAGCTGTTATTTCTGGAAAAGATGCAAGATGCCACCTTCCACCAATATTTCTTTTGGGCATTTATTAATTATAACCACAAAAGCATGCATCAATCCATCAGAAACTTCTATTGTTCCTTCTTTAAGCCCACCTTAACTCCGTTATTGAAACTTTAATTAAAGCAGAAATGAAACAAAAATGTTATGCTTCTTGCATTTTAAAAAAGCATACTTGTATAATGGTTACATGTCTAAATTAGCTAAATTAACACCATATGGTAGGCAAAGTATATAAAGCCTTTTAAAGCTGACAGCTAAAGTGATTAAAGAAAGTCTACAGTCTTCCACTCAGAGCTTAAATCACATCTGTGCGCTTTCTATGTTAATTGCAGTACATGCAGAAGTGGATAATAAAGAAATTCCACTTTATTGGTTGTAATTTATATTTATTACCTGATATGAGAAAAAGTCAGCTTTTGTATATTAGTGCTGTAACAATATGTCTGCTCAGAACTGGCATTTAGGCAACAGGCCCCGTAGCCAGGCAGAGGATGCCCCTCAGAGTCCGCCGCCCGCTACTGTAGCCTGGAAGCCCGAGAAGCAGGTCCTTGCTCCTCACGACTGCATTTCACAGGCTGCACATACAAAGTCAATGATGCATTTTTATTTGCCGTGTAGGGGTGAAACTCTTGTGGTAGTTGGAAAAAAACAGGTGGGAAATTGCTCTTCTGACAGAGATCTCGCGTAAGGCGCACACAGTCTAACAACAATACGAGCGACGCCTGGCTGCCCTGGGGAAGAGGTTAACCGACAGAACCAATCCGATTCTCACGTGCAGGAGCTCTACAGTAAGCACAAAAGAGTTTCCTTTTCATCAGCAGCGGACAACTGCGTGTCTCCGGCGCGAGGGCTTGAGAGGGAAGTAGTGAAACCTCCGAGGCTGCTGACGCCTCCCGCATCGCGGACAGAGGCGCCGCGAGGGCCTGTTTTCGGCTTTTGCCTGCCCGACGCGGCCAACACGCTAATCCGCTCTGCCGAGCAGCCGGTCGCGCTGGGCGTCCTCACCCGGGGAGATGAGACCGGCCCCTCGGTGGCCGGGCGCGCAGACTGGGGCCGATCACATTTCAGTCGATGCCCTACCCGGGGTCGGGCGGGGTGGTGGCGCCTGGTTGCAGCGTCCTTTGTAGACGCAGCTGGCGCCGAGGCCGCCCGCGCCCCCGCTGCCCGCGCCCGCCGCTCACCTGCACATTATCTCGTGGGTCAGCAGCACGCGACACATCTCTGGGTTCTTGTCCTGGCCCTCGTACACGATGGCCTGCGCGGGGGGGACAAGCAGAGGCGGGGGTTACGCGGCGTCCGCGGCTTTGGCGCCCGGTCGCCCCGGGTGCTGCGGGTCTGGCAGGCGGCAGGTGCACGGCGGGCAAGGGGAGGCGTCAGGGCCCAGCCGGGCCACCCTCCGGGCAGAGTCACCTCGGAGCCCGGCTGGGCCAAGGCAGCCTCCCGTTGCGGGCGCCCGCGGGACCTGCGTGGGGGGCCCTGGGGTCGGAGGGTGCCCGCCGCGCCGGGTCTGGGGCCAGGGGGAGGAGGGGGAGGGGACCGGGAGGCCCAGGCCGGGGCGCCCGGGCCCCCGCGGCTGCCCGCGCCGGGCGGCGTCCTTGGGCCATTGTCTCCCCGGAGTTCCAGCCCGCTGTCGGAAGCAGCGGCCAGGAGGCGCCGCGACCGTAGAAGCGGGGAGGAGCCGCCGGGGCAGCCGCGTGCTGGAGCGGAGGCCCGCGCGCCCCGGCCGCTCCCGGCCTCCCGAAGCCAGGTGCCGCGCCAGGCCCCCGGCGGCCGGCTCCGAACGCGGCCCGCGGCCCGGGGTGCTGCAGCCGCACGTGGCCGCGCCGGGCGCCCGCAGGAGGGCTCAGGGCCCCGGGGCGCCGGCCCGCGCGGCCACGTGCTCCCCGCCGGATGATATTTGGAAAGAAAGTGCTAATGGCCAATCTGGTGTTTATTTTGAAACTGCTAACAATGATTTTTCTCGGGTAAAAAGGCAGTGTCTGCGCACACGCTCGGGTGGGTTTTGAGCAGAGGCTCCGCCAGATGGTGCGAAGCCCTAGGTGCGCTCACGACCGCGCTCGGCCCGGCTCCGCCGCCCGGAACCCGAGCCGGGGGCCTGGGGGCCGCCCGCTCCGCCGCCAGCGCCAGCCCCACCGCCGGCCTCGCCGAAAAGGAAAAAAAAGGGGGGGGGGAGGTCACTGGGGGAGGGGCTGGGGGCGGGAGCCTGGAGCCACTAGTTCCCGGCAGAAAATTCCACGGAAGGGGGAGGGGAGTCCCCTGACCAGTCCCCTCCCCCCACCGAAAGAAAATTATCTGGAAATTACTTCCAATCTCCTCGGGCACTTCTAACACTTTCCTCCACTCCCAGGCGGACAAAGCCCTTTCTGGAGAAAGCCGGAGGCAGCCCTCTGGGAACAGGGAAGGGTCCCGGCGAGCCCCTCTCCCCCAGACTCCCTCCAGATCCGCTCGGAACCACAGAAGTGAAGGGTGTCACCGAGGGCCAACGGGCCGCCTGGGGCTGCAGGGCGCCTGGCCGAGGCGGGCACCAGCACTTCTGAGAGCTCAGCTTGTCCTCCGATGGATCCCCCGTATTTATATTTGATTTATTTTTTATTTTGTAGCACAAACAGAAATCCATAAACTGTCGGTTCAGCGCCATTGACTCTTTGATCAGTTACTGGGCTATTTCTTTCCTCCCCCCCCCACCTCCCCGTCAGTGAGAGGAGATTAAATGCCTTTATTTTCAGCCCTGTTTATGTTGCAAAGGTACACGGCTAAACGAACAATAAGAGTACACTTAAAACGAAGCCTCCTGCTGTAAGCAACAGAGAAACTTTGCACTGCCTACATCGACCTCCTAATTAGACCACTGCGGTTTCTGACAACATTTAGCCCTTATATACAAAGGAAATAAAAGCACCCTGTCAAGGAGCAGCCCTAGTTCCAGAGGCTTCTCTGGATCCAAGTGGAATAATTACCGAAGGGCACACTGCCTCCGTCTTTGTCAGAAACAGGGTAGTTTACCTGTAAGATCTGTTTTACTCTAAAAGAAAACCACACTGTTTTACGCGGCAGACATTAAAATCCAACCCGCTTGTTGCCTAGGTAAGGACTAACTTTTTAAAGGGGAAGTAAAACCCAAAAACCAATTACTGAGCAGAGAGTAGGAAGCTAGCGTGCTGGGCTGCAGGAAACACCAAGGAGTTCTTTTTCACTTGGCTCCCAATTCTTAAAGTCAGCATCAAAAATGAAGGTGCTACTTTCATTTCTAAGCCTGAAGCCCACCTTGGAAGTATATGTTAAATCAATCTGTTCCCAGTGAGTTTACTGTACACATTGAACTTTCTCCTCCCCCAACACTATTTTAAGAAAATTGGGGGGGGGGGTCTTTACAAGGACTACACAACAACATACCACCCAGCACAAAACCAGCCAGAGACTGCACAACATCAAAAAGCAATGAAGCGCTTTTTTCTGCAGTTAATCACATTACTGATAGCCAATAGTTATCATCGGAAAAGTTGACCAAGACAGGTTAAATAATTTAATAAGGAACTGCTTGTAATTATGTTATTTACAAGGTATGACAGAGGGTAGAAGAGGGAGCAGAAGCTGCTCCCAGAGCAGTGGACGGCTGTGGGTGACCTCTGGAGCTGGGAGTTTGAATTATGGAGAGGGGAGGCTGAGAGGTGAAGACGCACTAGCGGAGAACAAGGTGACTTTTCACCCCAACACATTTCACTTTTAAATCCAAATCAACGTCTCGCGTTACTAGACCATCACACTGGAAAGGAGAAAAAAATGAACTACTCAAGTCCAACTCAATGGGCTTTAGAAAGGAGTTAGTTGCCTTTGGTATAGGGGGAAAAAAAAATCAATGAAATGATCCCAAGCAGAGAGAGAAACATTTACAAAATATACAACGGGAGAAGCATCCTGAAATTTTTCTGTCAAATATTAATTACCATAACTAATTAAGACAGAATTTTATCCCAATCACATGCCATCTGATGAAACCATAGATGTCCTGTTCTAACGACAACATAAACCGTTTTACCAATCGCATCACTTATTCCAATAAATATGGAATTCTCATTAGCATGTCAAGGAAACTAGATGGAAAACAACTCCCTCAGATCCATCTGTCACGACCCTCCTCTGAACCCCAGGACAAGCCCACCGAGCTAGTGCGAAGGCTGAAACTTCCTCACCTGTTTGGTCATTGAGTCTATGAGGCGAACATACAGGTCCTGCTCCGTTCGGACTCCTGCAAAAAAACAGGGACAAATGCTCATCAGGATTTTGGCGAGGGCACCTGAGGCCCAGGAAGTCGGTAACTCAGAACTGCTGCCGGTGATGCAGCAAAACTCAGGCATGCCGTTTAAAAGGCAGGAAGACAACCCCAATCACTTGTCCTTCTCTTGCTTTCTTTCCTTAATTAAGGACCTCGAGGAGCTTCGGGTTTGCACTGAAAGGTGCAACAAATTTGCCTGACCGAGGGCAGGCCTGGTGGCCACCACGGAGGGCCCATGTGGTCATTTATTTTTAGAAAACAGAAAGCACCAAATGAGTGAGAGTTTGAACTCTTTCTAATGTCTCTCAAGGATTTTTTAAAAACTCGTGCACAGGAAGTAAGTTATGCTCGGTTTAAGGAGCTACCCCCATCTCAATAATTAACATTAATTTGCAAAATTGAAAAAAGTCACTTTAAAGTGATGCCCTGCTGAAGCCCATATCGATCCCCCTTTTCACTTTCTGCTTCGAGCCTCACCGGTTAATCATGTGAAGTGCCATCGACTTATTGATCGCTTATGTTTTGTTTTCCTTCTATGCCATGAGAAGATTTCGTGTTTACATCCTTGTCATTTTAATCTCAAAATCTTTATGTCCTTTCGCCGTCTCCGGAAGGGAGAGCGAGCCCGGGCTGGGGCGGGCAGGCGGCGGGCGGCCACTTACCGTTGCTGTACAGTAACTGGAGTTTATAGTGGATGCCGTTGTTGGTTTTCTCGTTGTTGGGCTCCTGAAAGTAACGATAAATAATGGCATTTAGTGTGATCGGCGTCCGGCGCGGCCACCGCGCTCGGTGCCCCTCCGCGACCGAGGCCCTGGGGCCTCACACATGGCAGGACTCCCAGCTCGGAGCGGCGCGGTGATGTCACTTTCCTGCTGGAAGCCCAGCGTCCTCCTCGCCCCGAGCGAGTCCGGGGCCGCGGGGAAGTCGCGCAGCCCTCGGCGGGGCCCGGCGGCCGCACGTGGCGGCGGCGGGGGCGCCTCGCGGAGCGGTCCCCGCCGCCGAGGGGGCACTCGGGGCCGCCGCGCGCGGGCACCGCCTGCCTCCCACGTCCGGAAAGATGGAGGGTGTGACTGCAGGTCTGCACTTACTTTCTCTTTCTCCACAAAGTCCACAAAAGCGGTCCTTTCGATCTCCACCGGCTGCCCCTGCCTGTCGTAGAGCGCCAGCACGAAGTGGAAGAAATTGGACTTGCGGAGGTTGGAAGGCGGCTGCTTCTCGAAGTGCGCCCGCGCCAGCCCCACGCCGCTGCGGGAGGAAACAGACAGCGGCCCGGTGAGGCGCGCGGCGCCGGCCGGCTGCGGGGACCCGGCGGGGCCGGGGCCGGGGCGCGCGGGGGCGGCCGGTACGTACCTCTGGGCGGCCGTGTTGGCGTCCACCACCCCCGCCGTGTGCATCCACGAGCGCACCGGGTTCATGCCGCTGCCCAGCGGCTCCTCCTTCATGGTCGTGCCCCCGCGCGGAATATTCTCCTGGATCCCAAACATGAACCCTGCTGGCGGCGGCCGCAGCTCCCGGCCGAAAGCGCTTCGGCGAGCAGCGGCGCTCGGGGCTCGGCGGCAGGCGGCTGCCCTGGCCGCGCTCGCCCTGCTCGGCGCCTGCGGTCCGGCCGGCCGCCGGCTTCAGCCCGTCCCGGGCAGGCGCGACATGCACCAGCGGCCGGGCTCCGGGCGGCCGGGGGCGCTTCGGCGGGGCGGGACGCGGCGGCCGCGGCGGCGGCGGCGGGTGCTGCTGTTGGCGCGCTCAACGTGGTGTCATCCTAGCCGGGCGGCGTCCGCGGCTGCAGGACACTGCGGGATCGCCCGCTTCTGGCGCGGCCCGCCTGCTCCAAAGACAAATAAACGGGGCAGTGAGTGCCGCGGCGCAGTCCCGGGCGCAGGCGGGGCGCGGCGGGGCCTGGAGCGGCGCGCGCAGCGGACGGAGGCGCACAAAACTCAGCCCTCTCTCCCCGAGGAATGGACCCTTTCCCGGGAGCCAAAACTCGAAGCCCCCGGGAGCGGCGCTGTCAGAGGGTGACGTCGGGGGGCGGCGCCTGCGCCATATATGGGAGCGGCCGCCCCTCGCCGCGCCCCTCGCCGCCGCCGCCGCCGCCGCGCTCGCTGACTGACTGCCTGACGGCGCCGCGAGCCGGCCCGAGCCCCGCGAGCCCCGCGAGCCCCGCCGCCGCCGCGCGCCGCCGCCGCCGCCCCCAGCCACGCTCCGCGGCTCCCCGCGCCCACCCGCTGCCCAGGAAGTTACTCCTCGCCCAAATAAATCTCCAAGTGAAACAAACAGCCACTGCACAACTGCTGCTCGGCCCCCTGAACACCTCCGCCCCAAATCAGCCACCCAGTCGAAACACTGTAGGGAGGAGGCGGTAAAATGCCGAGCGAGGAGCCCCCAACTTGCCCAAACGCAGGCACTAAACGCGAAGGGCCTCGGCTCGCCCTGGGGCCGCCCAAAGGGAAAAGTGGGAAGGCGCAGGCAGGCCGCAGGGAGGGGGCTGCGGGGGCCAGCGACCGACCGGGGTGGGGGGGCGGGGACGGGAGGGCAGGGCTCCCTCGCCAAGGCGGGGCGCGCAGCCCAGCCTGGGTTCTAAACAGACCTAAGGCGGCTGGGGGGCCAGTCTGCCCCCGGCTGGGCCTCGCCGGGCGCCGGTGCTTTCTGCCCTGGCGGAGGCCGCTGAGTGCCGGGCTGAGGACCCACGTCGGAGGCAGGCGGGCTCTGCCAGATGCTCTGTCTTTCCCGGTGGCCACGGGAGCCCCCGTCCCCCGGCCTGGGCTTAAACGCGGCGAGTGACAAAGAAGGCTCCGGGCTCCCTGGACCGACAGGAAGCGCGCCCGGCCTCTCCGGCGACCCGGAGCCGGGTGTCCGGCTGCGCGCCCAGCGCGGTAGCCAGACCTCCCCGGCGCCGGCCTCTCTAAAAGCCGAGCGGACGCCGGGGTCCTGCCCTCAGGGCTGCCGGGCCCGGGTGAGCGCGCGGCGCGCAGCTTCCCGACCTGGTTTCGAGGAATCGGGAGGGCAGCGGGGCACGGGCAACGCGTGGGCCCGGCGGCCGAGCTCCTGCCGCGGGGACTCCGCACCCAGGCGCACTGCCCGCCCAAAGGACGTCTGCACGACACGAAGCAGAGACCCAGGGGACGACCAGGAGCTGTCCCGGCACTTCCCTGCCGAGAGAAATCAGGCCCTTTCGATTAAAACAAAACCAAAGCAGGTTTCAGGGTTGCAAGTGTGTCGCAGGGCACCCTTTCCCCGCCCGCTATGGGGTGGCACTCCCTTTTCCCATGAGTTGGCAGTGTGTGTACGTTAATATTTTAATTAATCGGGAAAAAGCGAAGTCCGATTTACGTTATCTGGGGACCCCCACGCCTCTTGGAAGGGGTGAGGGGAAAAAAAGGTGTGTTGGAAAGCAATCTATTTTGCTGGTGTTGGGGGTTAATGACTATTGCCAAAGATAAGTGAATTATCAAAGCTGTTGCGCCAGTCCCATCTCAAAATCCATTACGGTGCCGGCCGTCTAATTAAATACGTAAGTATAATAAAATCATATTTTATGACTATTTGAGGGTAATGAGATTAGTCTTTAGAAGCGATCGCCACATATTAAAGATGCCACTGTCTATAGAATGTTAATAACCTTAAATCAAAGTGTATGGAAACTATTCACGATAAATTAAAAGAAAATTTCTGTATTCCTAATAAGCCCAGAGCTTTCCACCCACCTCAGACCGAGTGAGGAAAGGAACACTTTCTTCGTGGAGGGACAACGCAAAATAAAGTTGGCCATAGGTGTAGGGTGGGGTTGAGACATTGCTTTGTCTCTGCATGTTTAGCTGCTTCGGGGGCTCACGCAGGGCGAGCGGCCAGGCAAGCGTTTTTGTCAGAATATGCAAAGTGCCTTTTCGGGAAAGATGAAGTTGGAAATAGGAAACAATGCTTCCTTTGTAGCACACTTCCTAAAATGCCCAGCCCGCCTTGGAGGTGCCCCTTCCTTGCACTAACGAAAGTATCATGCTTAAAATCATTTACAGTATCTTTAATTCAGATTACACGCGCCAAGGCGATTTAAATCTGATTACCAAATTAGAAGGTTTAAAAACAAATCCTTCTAAATCTGATACTGTTGACTAAAGAGGGGAAAGAAGTTCTATAAGCCCATCACATAAGGTAACGATCCTGCCCCAGAAAGAAAAGGGGTTTTAAACCTTTTTGACAACAAATGCAGCTGCCCCACTATTTTGGACGATATTAAGCGAAAATGAATGCAAATCTGTGTTCAGCAGCCATCTGGCCCGAAATGGGGGAATCAGCTGCTCTCACAACAGGCTCGGAGGCTGAATCCATTTCAGCTCATTTTCTAGATCATCTGGTCCCGCACCCAAAGCGTGGAAAATACGGTCTTTATCATTCACCAACTTTATCTTTTTTGTCACTCCACTTCTGGCTCCGAGCTCTGGGCACAAGGACTACCCGACCAGGCTGGGTCTCCACCGGGGCCTGCTGGGGAGCAGCCTGGAAGGGCAGCCCCCCACCCCTCCCCACCTCACCCTACCCTAGATTTTCGCTTTAAAGAAGGGGGAGCAGCAACGGAGTGGCGCGATGGACCCAGCACCCAGGCTGGGGAGGAGGAGGGGGACTGCAGGGCAATTCCTGGATGCCCTGAGAGATGCTGCAGCGCGCCCCTCGCAGGCCTCCTCCCTCTGGAGTCGGGCTCCCGCCTCTCTCCCTTTCTGGGGAACTAGGGGCGCTAAGCGCCCAGGAAGGGGAACCACGGGGGTGGGGAGTGGACGAGTGGGGAGGAGTGGGGAGGCGGAGAGACAGGCTGACACTTTGGAAGTCAGGCAGACCTGGCTGATCGTCCAGCCTCTGCTCACATAGCGCTCCCAGGGGTCAGACAGACGCCCAGGGGCCGGTCAGGGCGGGGCCTGACCTTCATTGGGAACCACGCCGGCCGCGACGGCGGCGGCGACCGCTCAGGGCCCCGCGCTCAACGCGATTTGCACGGGTGGCCCTTGTGCCGCCGCCTCTCCGCCGCCTCCTCCTCCTCCTCGGAGGGTGGGAAGTATTCCTTTTGTGCGGATTTACGGGGAGAGGCTTCAATGAGCCCCCTCACATTTGCATTTAAATAGCGGCATCAAGCGCTTCGCGTGCCACACACCAGTGGGCTCCCAGATGTCACGCCGGAGTCAGTCAGATGGCCAGTGCCCAGCTGTCCTCCCCACGTCGTGGCGGAGCAGGCAGTGACCTTAAAGAGACAGCGCCCGCCGCCCCTGGAGCCCTGTTCGGGGAGCGGCGTGCGGAGCGCGGGGCAGAGGCAGCGCTTGGCCGCTGACCCGCAGCACCACCCGAGGCCCAGCCAGGCGGTACGACCGACCGGGCAGGTCCGCACCCAGGCCCGGCCCCTTTTCCCTGCGGGCGGTACAGCGCCCAGTGCCCCGGCCGCCCAGCGCGCCAAGCCCCTCCGCCCGTGACAGCCACCACTCCGGGAGGGCGAGGGGCCGCTCCGCGAGCGCCGGGCGTAACCGTCCCCCTTGAACCTCCCCGGTCCCGGGGCCTCCACGGCTGCGGGATGCGAGGCCTGGAGAGCCGGCGGCGGGCTGGTGCCAGTCTCAGAGTCATCCTGAAACTTGAACCAAGTTAGGGTCCCAGGAAGTGAGGCCGGCCGCGGAGCCCGCACCGGCCCGACATTCAGGGAGCTGTGTGACCGCCCCGTCTCACTCGCGGCCCACTCCGGGGAGCCAGCCGACCTCCCTGCCAGCCTTCCAAAGAGTAATAAACTGCATTTCCGGCGTTGAGAGGCCCGGGAAAGGTGTTCCTGGAAGCCAGCGGAGCCCCCTGAGGGATGGGGGCGCGACTGAGCGCGGTGCCCTCGAAGGGCTTGTGGCCTCAGGCCCAGGCTGCGCACCGCGCTACTCAGCCCTCAAGAAAGGGCGAGAAGCCAGTGCGCCAAGGGCCGGCGGTTCGCGTCCGCGGCCAGTGCCGAATTGCAGGCACGGCCGCCCCCACGGCCTCCGAGCCCGGGGTCACGCTCAGCCAGCACCCGCTACCCGGCCTCCAGCCCTCCTCTGGCTCCTGCTTAGGACCCGGCACTGAGCACCGGCAGGGGCTGGAGAAAGAACCCAGAACTGGGAGAGCCAGACAGACCTTGGGCCCTGGCAGGAAGGAGGCCACAGGGGCCAGAAGGGCCAGAGAATAGGGAAATCCTGGGAAGACACACCTAGAAAGTCCCGTGAACTGCGGGACAGGGTGGAACAGCCACGCACTGGCAAGCCCTGGCCACCCCTGAGAGCATCCAGGGCTTGGACTTGCGCTGCGGGGTCACGCTCGTCCCGGGGCTGTGAGAGGCTGGGTAGGCAAGGGCTCCAGTCTCCGGACACCCCAACCTATTAAACTGCGCACAAAGCGGGCCGGGCCAGGTTCAGGTGGGTTTTCCAGGGCCAGAGAGCGAGCCTTCACCATCTCCAGGCAGAGGCGGAAGCCACGGGGCCCTCAGGAGGCATGTGGAGAACTGAATCCGAGCCAGGCCACGCATCCCGCCTGCCCTCGGAGGCAGGGAACTGGGCATGTCGCCCAGGACACAGGGGTGCCAGAACGGGCTCCTCTGGCCTCTGCTAGAAGGGGTGGGGGAGGCCTGGCTGGAGTCACAGGTAAAAAGTGGACACTGAAGGGTGTCAGACCGCGATTCTCTGCATCACCCCCCCACCACCACCACCAAATCCGTCATCCTGTAAGGTTAATGTCGGTGAAGCCCGACCCCTGAGTACCGAAGAAGGCTGGATTCTGCTGGAGCAGGCCGGCGCCTCCTGTCTAAGCAGCCAAGTTTGACAAACAGCGCCTCCTGGGGTGGGGAGAGCGGTGTCGCCGCACAGCCCAGAGCCACGCTGCAGAGGCTTCCACCTACCCCAGGGCAGGTGGCTGCCGAGGCTCCCTGCCCGGCCTACCAGCTGCGCGGCGACTCCTGCGCGGCCTGCGCACCTAGGCCTCGCTGACCCCCTGACCCCAGAATCGCGCAGAAACACCCACCCAACGCCCGGTCCTGACTGCCGCCCACGTGTCTGCAAAATCCAGGCCGAGCCAGGCACCCGCAACAAGGCCAGGGCATTGAGCGCCGCGCCCACGCCCTTGCTGGCGAGAAACGTGCGCTCCAAGTGCCCGGCCCTGCGGGGGACAAGCCGACGCGACCCGGAATTCTCTCGACCCTGGAAAACCCAGGGCTCTCCCAGCGGGGCGGAAAACGCCGGGCGCACCTGGGTTCCTGCTGCCTGCGAAACTAGAAAGGAAACAGTTAATTACTGTCTCCTTGTCCTGACTTTTCTCTAGTTCCTTCGGTCCCTTTGGCTGACCCCACCATTCTGAATCTGCCCTAGAGGCTCTTTAGCCACAGCGAGAAACCCAAATCACACCTTCGCATTCCGCGAGCTGGGCTTCTCCCAACGCACCTTGCGACCTTCAAGATTTCCTCTCCGCCAAAAGCTTGAGAGGAGCACCTGAGCTGGGAAAGGCAGCGGGTGCGTGGCGGGGTCCCTCGGACCCGAAGAGGCGCAGCGGTTTCACGACGAGCTGGAGTTCCGGAGCTGCGTGCGGCGGCGCCCTAAGGCAGTCGGGCACACGCAGCGGACTCCGCGCCCACCCGCCCCCGCCAGTTTACAAAGCAAACTTTCCCCTGAGTAGTTTCTAGATGGAACGGTGCACAGAGTGCGCCAATCAACACCTAAACAGACCCAAACCGTAGAAACACGGATCGATCGGATAATTTCAAATATTATAATTGGCTTTAATTAAACACACTGCGTTCTAATTAACTCTGAAATTTTAGCATGCTTTGGGACACTGGTGTCTGATTTGATATTGTCAGTCCAGATGTCCTAATAAAATTCAATCCTCCACTCAAGACTTCAATATTCACTAAGAACAAAATGCAAATTAAATGTAAAACCTAAAGTGTCGCCAAAGGTATAATCAAGAAAGGTGTCTCAAAACTTCTCACTTTTTATTACGCAGTAGTTTAAAAATGCAGATTACATCCTAACAAGACCTCTCCAGCACTCCATAAATCTTAACTCTTTCCTGGGAAGGGGCGGAGTGCCCTGCCACAGGCTTCAAGGTAAAGGAGGGGGATAACCAGACCCTAGGAACGAAGGGAGCACCCTCCTCTGAAAGCTCACGGAGCCCAAAACTTTGCCAATGACATTCTGGCTTGAAACGGGTTTGCCAAAACCCGCAAAGGAGTTGGGGTGGTAGAGAGCCAAGGGGGTGGGGTGGGCGGAGGGGCAGGGGACTGATGACCTCCTCTGCAAGGCCACTCGTCCCCTTCTCAGCGGCACCTTAACGGGGTGTGTACACTTCCGTTCCTGTGCGCAAAACTGGGTTGGTGGGTGACAGCTGCCTCGCCTGGTCGGTCGGCCACGGTAATTATCTCAGCCGTGGGGACCGCGACGACGAGGCCGGGAGGGACGGGAGAGCTCACTACCCTAGGTCAGAAAGGTGTCAAACCCTCCTCCCTTTCAGCCTGCACAAACCCTTTCACGCACGTTTGCGCGACTTGTAAGGGATCCTCCAAGCTGGCCGACCGCATCAGGCGGCGCGGGGCGGCGGGGCGGCCCCTCCCGGTAAGCCGGGCGCAGGCCAGGCGACGGGTGCGCCTTTGGTGACACATTTGGCCGCGGCGTGATTCTTTACCAATCCGAGGGTCTGCTAAATGTACAGCCCAGAACGAGCCCTGTTAAAAGGAAGCTACTCCCCCATTAAACATGTGTACGTTTTCCATACTAATGGAGTCACTTAAAGCTGTTGCTAATTTAACTTTTTAAAAAGGCCACACTGTGGAAATTTGCATTTTCTTTAGGATATTGAAATGAAGAGAAAACTGCTGGGCGGCGAGGCTGCCCAGGGCATAGCTAGGGGCCATGCAGAAATAAAAACAGATAAAGAAAAGAAGAAAGAAAGAAACCCGCTTCTCTTCTAGACTATTAATAAGCAATTTGTCCCGCTGAAATTTACATCGCAAAGCCGAGCGCGCCGGCAGCCGGGGCGGCGGAGCTGGCGCGGGGCTCGGGCGGTGCACCCTGCGCCGGGCGGGGGCGACCTCCCGGCCGCCCCGGGGGTGATCTGTGGGCGGCTTTGAACTTGCTGTCCTTGCCGCCGCACGACCGACCCCCGCCCGCGCCCACGCGTGTCTGCGCGCCAGGGCCCCGCCAGGGCCGCGCGCCCGGACGCCGAGGGCTGGGGTGCGCGGCCGCCGCCAGGGTCTGTCTTAGGGAACCCCCCGCTCGCACGAACGCCCCGGGCTCACGGACCCCCACGCGCCCCCAAAGCGCTGCCCTGGCCTTACATTTGGAATGCCAACCTAAGCTTAACGTCCTTCCTGCCGAGCCGCGCGGCCCCGGCCACGTCC
>ML109470.1:47524-59631 GCA_003697995.1 Taxidea taxus jeffersonii | reverse complement strand
AAAAAAAAAAAAAAAACCTGCCAAGCAAGCCCACCGTCCAGCCCCCAACCCCCCAACCCCGCTCCGGACTCGAGGTCGCGGAGCCGGACTCCAAGTCCCAGCATGCCTCGGGGCGGAGGTGGCTGCAGGGACCCGGCCCGCCCCAGGCGCCCGGTGTCAAGGTGAAGGCGTCCCGGAGACCCGCGTTTTCCGTTAGAAGCAGGCGAGGACCCTCCCCCAGCCAACACTCACTGACGAACTCCACTGCCTCCAGCCGCCCGCGAGCCGGGGCCTCTGAACAACTGGCCTCCAGCGCGAACGAAAGGCGCCAGCCGTGTCAGAGCCGACATACCAGCCCGCATCCCGAGGGCACTGCTCAGGCCGCACCGCCTCTACGTCACTTCCCCCCGGCGCCCCGCCCCGTGACGTCACAGCGTCGACCTGCTCATCCCCGCCCCACCCCCCGGAAGGTGTAGTACCGGGGGAGGGAAGCAGTGTTTGCGTCGCCGAGCTCCGGGCTCGGCTTAGGAACCTCTGTACGCGTGTGCTTAGAAACCAACACTGAGTCGGCTCTCGGTCCTCCCCGACTGCTGATCTAGATGGTCTTTAACCACCTCCGCCCGCTCGTCTGCCTGCTGCACCTGAGTTAACTGCTGGACCCTCTCTGAACCAGAGGACCTCCCCAAAGCTAGTCTTTTGTACTCTCCTCTCCTGCAAGAGGCTCACAGCGGTTTCTCTAAGGTCCTCATTGTCTTACTGTTTTTCTGCAAACTTGATAACGGACTGGCAGTCCATCGGTGGTTCCCAAATATCCCTACGTGGGCTGGTGGCATCACATTCACCCGAGGAGCCCGACCTCAGATCTGCAGTCTGAAGTAGGGCCAAGGAATCTGCATTTAAGCGTGGCCTCGGGTTTACGCCGTGCTCTAATTCCCTGATCCCGAGCCAAGCCCTGGATTCTTGGCTTTTTCTCTAAATAGTGCATTCTAGTAAATCCTGGATGGACTCTAAGCTTCTCTAGATACCCACCCCACGTCACTGCCGCAAATTCTTAGGGTCTTTACTGCTGTATGGGATACAGCTTTCCTAAAAAGTTCCAGGTTTGATTAAATTATAAAGTTAGCCTGCCAGCCTCACACCTTGGGGATTTCGATTTGAAATGGATCATATGCTCCTTCAGCTGAACACTGACGACGTCACACTCAGGCAAGAAAAATAGGATACTTAGGGAGTTGAGTGCCTTGACTATAAATGACACCAGTCCTTCTGTGCCAAGATGTGGGTCTCCAGGTGCCCTGTAATGGGGCAATCTCTCTCCGTGGAGTTATGCTCAGGTAAAGCTTATGATTACATTCCCTGTGGCCTTCTGAACAGCCTATTAATTAACCCTCTGGCCCTGTAGGACTCTCCTGTTGTCCTGCTGTCCTAACTTCTAACTTGGTATATAAATTGGAGGAGAGAATCCACTTTCTTCTGGATAAAAGTTGACTTTTTAGTTGATACACTAGCATGGCTTTCTTTGAGCTACCATTCACCACTTACCCTTTCTAGTGATATGTATGAGCCACTAAGATATGAGGTTCATGATTTGGGAAGACAGGGCTTTCCATCATCCTTCCTTGGCAGCTCACTCCCCAAGCTACACAAGCTACCGAGCTTCCCTGATCCCAGCAAAGAACGGATTTATGATGTCAAGGCCAAGGGGGGGCGGGGGTGGGCACAGCTTAAACATAAAAAAGTCCCAAAATATCTAGAGTTCAAACTTCAGTGAATAGTTCTATGAATTTGGACAAGTCACTCTACTTCTCTGAGTATCAGTGACCCCATCTGAGTGGGAGTCATTTAAGAGAGTACCTGGCCCACACCACACATTCAGGAAATGTTTGTTCTTTGTTATTTCTTCCCTTCCTAAGTAGCAAAACCTTGATTCTGGCAAATTAAAATCCATCCTCACCCTCACCATCTTTCTTGCTGAATTACAAAAAAAAAAAAAAACCTTTAACTTCAGTACTTGCTTGCACGTAAAGCAATATTGTTTTATAGACCACTTGTGGGGTCCTTGGCTTTAATGTCTTACATTACAAATTCTGGGTGTTTTTTTTAAGATTTTATTTATTTATTTGACAGAGATCACAAGTAGGCAGAGAGGCAGACAGAGAGAGAGGAGGGGAAGCAGGTTCCTCGCCGAGCAGAGAGCCCCATGCGGGGCTCGATCCCAGGACCCCGAGATATGCGGGGCTCTATCCCAGGACCCCGAGACCATGACCCGAGCCAAAGGCAGAGGCTTTAACCCACTGAGCCACCCAGGCATTCGACCCTAAGCTTTCTATAGTAAAAACAAAACAGAATTTGGGGCACCTGGGTGGCTCAGTGGGTTAAAGCCTCTGCCTTCAGCTCGGGTCGTGACCGCAGGGTCCTGGGATCGAGCCCCACATCGGGCTCTCTGCTCATCAGGGAGCCTACTTCCTCCTCTCTCTCTGCCTGCCTCAGTGCCTACTTGTGGTCTCTGTCAAATAAATAAATAAAATCTTTTAAAAAAATAAAAATAAAAATCAGCAAACTACCCATATTAAAGCATATCTGTTGCCCATTTTTCTTCTGTTCCATAGAGCCTGTGTCCATTTTCTGTTGTTGCTGTAAAAATTTCCTGAGGAACTGAGGCCCTCGGTCCAACAGTCCGTGAGGAACTGAATTGTGCCAAGCACCATGTGAATGAGCTTGGCGTCAGACTCACCTCTGTGGAGCCTCAAGATACCCAGAGCCCGAGCAAAAGCCTGCGCTGGGGCCCGGAAGCAGCACCAGACTTCGGACTTGCAGACACTGTGAGGTACTGGGTTTTGTTGTCTTCAAGCCACTAGGTTTTGCGTTGTTTGTAGGCACTGATAGATAACTAATACGTGTCACAGTGGTGTGAGTAAACCGATTGGCTTTTAGTTAAAGCTCAGTAGTGCTAGTGTGGGCTCAGGGCAGCGCCCGCTCTGTGCCTGTGCCTTTGTCACCTCACAGTGTATGTGCACTTGACACAACTGCCCTGTGTCTGGCCGGAGTGTCCATGAGGGAGCGAAATGGTGCCGCTGCCCCCTCCCAGCTACCTTGAGCCACCCTAGCTCTCTGAAAAAAACTGCCCCAAATGAACCTCTGACTAAACCTCAGTTGTTCCTAAAAGACAGAAAGGAATTCTTGAGAAGGAAAGAATGGAAGAATCTAGTCCTGTGGTCAGAGCAGAGCGTCCAGAGAGCAGAAAGCTTGACTTTCACTCATTCCTTAGCGCAGTGGTCTCCAAAGCAAGCAAGAGAGTCCACTGGGATGTGGGAGAAAATGCTATTTCTTTTTTTTTTTTTTAAGATTTTATGTATTTATTTGACAGTCAAACAGGGGGAGTGTGAGAGGGAGAAGCAGGCCTCCCGCTGAGCAGGGAGCCCGATGCGGGGCTTGATCCCAGGACCCCGGGATCATGGCCTGAGCCGAAGGCAGATGCTTAACGGCTGAGCCACCCAGGCGCCCCAAAAATGCTATTTCTTATCAAAAAAGAAAAAAGAAAAGAAAACTAGGGGCGCCTCGGTGGCTCAATTGGTTAAGCATCTGCCTTTGGCTCAGGTCATGATCTCAGGGTCCTAGGATCAAGCCCCGAATCCTGCTTCAGGTTCCCTGTTCAGTAGGGAGTGGGCTTCTTTCTCTCCCTCTTCCCTTCCCCTCTGCTCACATTTTCTCTCTCTCTCAAAATAAATAAATAAAATCTGGAAGGAGGAAAGGAGGGAAGGAAGGAGGAAGGGAGGGAGGAAGGGAGGAGGGGAGGGAGGGAGGGAGGGAGGAAGGAAGGAAGGAAGACTAAGCTTTACTAATACCTACTTCACCAGCTGACCCTGGCACCCTCTTAGTCCGTGTGGGCCGCCCACTGCCCATGAGTGGGCCCAGTGCAGAAAGGTGGGCAGTGGCCACCTTAATCCTTTGCTGGGGTGTCGCTGGGGCACTACTGCAGATTCAAGTCCTGTTTAACGGGATGTACTGATTTTATTATCTCTATGTTAATATTAGCCAAAACTGACTCCAGACAAATGGAAAAGGGGCTGAACATGACTCAGAGAAAATGCAGTCTGAACGCTAACATGTGAGCACAGGGGAACTTGGAGAAAATGGCAGAGCCCATTCTGCTGCTGTCCCTGGTATCATTTTACCTTGTAAAAAAATTGCTCAGGAGATGATCCAAAAATATTTTAAATTATCAAGAAGATAATTTGAAGTATAGCAAAATTTGCCCAAAGTATATACTGTGCCTTCAGAAATTTCTAGTGGTGGTAGGACCTGTATAAAACCCATAAATAGGGGCACCTGGGTGGCTCAGTGGGTTACAGCCTCTGCCTTTGGCTCAGGTCATGATCCCAGGGTCTTGGGATCGAGCCCCACATCCACCTCTCTGCTCAGCGGGAAAACTGCTTTCTCCTCTCTCTCTCTCTGCCTGCCTCTCTGCCTACTTGTGATCTCTCTCTGTCAAATAAATAAATAAAATAAAATAAAATAAAAAAACACAAATAAGTGATACATGTGCACATATACATGTAAATACATATATTTCACCAGTAGGGTACATAATCAGAAATATTTGGAAGCCATGGGTCTACAGGATTCTATGACACTTTCCAACCTAAATCTCAGAGTCACGGAACACCCAGCAGGACCCACCTGATCCGGAAGCAGACAGGGTTAAAAAGAGAAGAGACAAAAACAAGAAAACAAAATAACTCAGTTTATTTGTCCTCCTCCACAGAACATTTTCCCTGAAATATTATCCCCAACACCAGGCCCAGCATCCACGACTGAATGGCTAGGAGTCTTCCCTCCCTTTACTTCCCCTAAGTAACCCAAAGCTTTTAAAACAGATGCCTGAAACCAAGTCAGGGTAAAAAATAGTGGTATGCCTTCCATGCATCCCAATTTTAAAATGTCCAGGCTGACACAGGAGAGGCTGTCGGAAGTAGCCTTTAGTCCTGAGACGAAGGCCCACTGCACGCCCACTGCTGCAGTCAGTGGGAGGACGCTGGTCCTTTCAGAAGGAAGGGCTTTGCTGCCTCCAAGATGTCCAGTTTGGGGTCCAGTGAGCGGCCAAGGCCCTCCAACACCATGATGGCGAACACAATGGAGGCAAAGTTGCTCTCAAGCTTTACCTGAAACAGAAAAGACTGGTTCTTTCTAAAGACCATGTGATTGTCCACTCTGGGCCTGCTGGGACTTCTGCCATCTACCTGACACTCTTCCCCCCCTCCACCTCATCATTCTCCCCACCATCTCATCTACTCACCCAACCTCCCATCTACGAGAAATCTTAAGAGAATATCTGGGGGATGCAGGATGTACTTCTCTAGGGGTGGGTGTGTGTACATCTGAATGACTTAAAAATAATACAGTGAGTATTTCATAGCTAAACCAGAAACTATATATCTACATGAGGGTCATTCTTCAAGATCTGCAGTAGCCTTTTGAGACCACGTATAAATGGCTTTGCTCAAACACAGAAGAGCTTCTCCCCCTACCCTTTTTTAAAAGATTTTATTCATTTATTTATTTATTTATTTGAGAACAAGAGTGAACATGAGCACGGGGGAGAGAAGCAGGCCTCCTGCTGAGCAGGGAGCTGATGGGGGCTCCATGCCAGTACCCCTGGGATCCTGACCTGAGCCAAAGTCAGACCAGGCACCCCAACTTCTTCCTCTTTGGAGCCAGGTTAGTAGTAATAGCAATTTAAGTGAATTACTCAACTAATTCTCAGAAGTACTATCATGGGGCACCTGGGTGGCTCAGTCATTAAATGTCTGCCTTCAGCTCAGGTCCTGATCCCAGGGTCCGGGGATCGGGCCCCACATCGAGCTCCCTGCTCAGCAGGAGGCCTGCTTCTCCCTCTCCCCCTCGCCCTGCTTGTGTTCACTCTCTCGATGTGTCTCTCTCTGTCAAATAAATAAAGTCTTTTTAAAAAAAAAAGTACTATCATCCCCATTCTATAAAAAGGAAGCTCAAGCACACGGTGGTTAAGTGACTTGCTCAAGGCCACTGCGTGAGGGGGAAGAGAGCCAGGATGTCAACCCAGAAAAATAAGAATCTGTTTCTCAAATGGACTGAAGGTGGACTCAGAGGGCAATAATCTCTGTTAAAAGGAAAGGGTATTTGTCTCAGGTCAGGCCTGAAAAGCTGTCTGGGGAGTCAAATGGTGCTTCAACAGCACCGGAAATGCTTTCTTTCTTTTTTTTTTTTTTAAGATTTTATTTATTTATTTCACAGAGAGAGAGCGAGAACACAAGTAGGCAGAACAACAGGCAGAGGGAGAGGGAGAAGCAGGCTCCCTGCAAAGCCGAGAGCCCAATGCGTGGCTCGATCCCAGGACCCTGAGATCATGACCTGAGCTGAAGGCAGAGGCTTAACCCAATGAGCTACCCAGGCGCCCCTAATGCTTTCATTCTTTTTTTTTTTTTTTAAGATTTTATTTATTTATTTGACAGAGATCACAAGTAGGCAGAGAGGCAGGCAGAGAGACAGAGAGAGAGGAGGAAGCAGGCTCCCTGCAGAGCAGAGAGCCCGACACAGGACTCGATCACAGGACCCTGAGATCACCACCAGAGCCGAAGGCAGAGGCTTTAACCCACTGAGCCACTCAGGCGCCCCCAGACTACGACTTTATTTTTTTTTTTTTAGATTTTTTTTTTTTTAATTTATTTGATAGGGAGAGACACAGTGAGAGAGGGAACACAGGCAGGAGGAGTGGGAAAGTCAGAAGCAGGCTTCCTGCCGAGCAGGGAACTCGATGCGGGGCTCCCAAGCCAAAGGCAGACGCTTAACGACTGAGGCACCCAGGCACCCCCAGACTACGACTTTAAAATGTCTCCCAACTTCACCAGGTGTCTCCTGGGGAGCAAAGTTGAGTGAAATGATCCAGGCACAAAAGGACAAATCCTACACAACTCCATTTATTCGAGATAACTAAAGTCACCAAAATCATGGAAACAAAGTGGAATGGTGGTTGCCAGGGGCCGAGAAGAGGGAGAAATTAATAGGGAGTTGTTCAATAGACATAGTTTCCATTTTGCAAGCTGAGAAAGTTCTAGAGATTTGCCACACAACCACGTGAATATGGTTGACACTGCTGAACTGTGCACCGGAAATGGTTAGGGTAAATTCTGCATACGTATTTTTAACTGCAAGTAAACATTTTTTTTTAAAGATTTATTTATTTACTTATTTGTCAGATAGAGAGCACAGGAGCGAGCACAGGCAGACAGAGTGGCAGGCAGAGGCAGAGGGAGGAGCAGGCTCACTGCCGAGCAAGGAGCCCGATGTGGGACTCGATCCCAGGACGCTGGGATCATGACCTGAGCCGAAGGCAGCGGCTTAACCAACTGAGCCACCCAGGCGTCCCTGTAAGTAAACATTTTTAAGTTTTTAAAAAAACTAAATGCCGAGTGAAGTACCTAGAACACGGTTCTTGTACCAGAAATTCTCTGCTCTTCCATTCCAGGAACAGCAGTGTGAACAGCAAACCTTTAGGGAGCTTCTGCCCTCTGTGTCTCCCACTGTGTACCGGGAAGGCCATGTTGGGACTTGGAGCACAGGAGGCAGGAGGACAAAGCCGTATGAATCGGGGCCCTGTGGTCAGACTGCAGGCACCCGGATCCTGAACCTGCCAGAGGGGCCGTGTGGCCTCGGGTTTGCTGCCCGGCCTCCTGGTTTAGGTGCCTGCCATGAGGAATGTGGGCGGCTTAAGTGGGATACCGACAAGTATGACACAGCTAAGTCAAGCACTAAGGGGTGCAGAGAGGGAGCTCAGCGTACACCCCCACGACGACTCTCCCAGTCCTCCCACCGGCCCTGGGGGCTGGGAGAGGCTCATGCAGGCAGGCGCTGGGGAGTGTAGGCCTCAGCTACCCGCTCCCGCTCCCCGCTCCCCGCTCCCAGCTCCTCACTGTGTGCAACTGAACTCCCAGGAGCGTGTGTTCACTCCTCTTTCTCTCCAGCCCCACTCCCTAGCAACCTAGCAATGAGTAAAGCTTTTCCCAATCCCACGGTGATACTGAAGTCATTTTTAAAACAGAACTGGCCCAACTGTCATATGATCTCCCTGATATGAGGAAGTTGAGAGGCAACGAGGGGGTTTGGGGGGTAGGAAAAGAATAAATGAAACAAGATGGGATCGGGAGGGAGACAAACCATAAGAGACTCTTAATGTCATAAAACAAACTGAGGGGGGCCGGGGAGAGGCGGGTAGGGAGAGGGTGGTGGGGTTATGGACATTGGGAGGGTATGTGCTATGGTGAGTGCTGTGAAGTGTGTAAACCTGGCGATTCATAGACTTGTACCCCTGGGGCTAATAATACATTATATGGGTATAAAAAATTAAAAAAATTATAAAAACAAAACAGAACTTGTCAAAAGTTTTGGAAAGCATAAAGCTTTTTACCAAAACCCCACCAACAAAGGTAACCGTAGAGTCAGAGACGGGTGCAGACCGTGGCTCTGCTGTGCACAGTTGGTAGGACGTGGGGAGCCACCTAACCTTTTGGGGCCCATCTCTTCGTGCGGCTAATATGGCAGAGATCATCCCTGCCCGTGGGGACCGTCCTGAGATTTGAATGAGACATTGGATGAAAAGCACCCAGCGCGACCGATGCCAGGTGGCAGGCATCCCACACGGGCTCGCTGGACCGGTGACCCACGAGTCCATGGCATACTTGGGGAAGCCCTAAGGCTGTGTGTCGGTTTTGTTCCGAGCCCAAAGCCACTGCAGAGCAGGTGCGGAGTGGCAGGAAGAGCACAGGACAGACCCCCTGGTTGTGTGTCAAGTATGGGCTCCGCCCACAAGGCCCAGGGAGGCCAGCGGACCACCCTGCCTCCATCGTGCCTCCTGTAAGATGACAGCGCTAGGCCGCACACCCTTCTGACTCTCAGCTGTGTGTTACAATCCTTGTCAAATAGCTGCCTTTTGATGGAGATATTCTGTACCTTGGTTACACCAATGTCAGTCCCTGTTATAATATTGCAAGATGTTACCACTGGGGCACACTGGGTAAAGGATACACAGGAGCTGTCTGTATTATTTCTTACAACTGCATGTGAATCCACAGTTATTCCAAAATTAAAAGTGTACTTAAAAATATTTAATGTAGGGACGCCTGGGTGGCTCAGTTGGTTAAGCGGCTGCCTTCGGCTCAGGTCATGATCCCAGCGTCCTGGGATCGAGTCCCACATTGGGCTCCTTGCTCGGCAGGGAGCCTGCTCCTCCCTCTGCCTCTGCCTGCCACTCTGCCTGTGCTCGCTCTCTCTCTCTAACTAATAAATAAATAAAATCTTAAAAAAAAAATTAATGTAATTTCAAAAAAAAAAAAAATAGCTGCCTTTCCCATGCAGAGTTTCATTATCAGACTGCAGAACCTCAAGAGAAACAATGGGAGAGGCCATCTTCAGAGGCGAACTTGCCCTGCCCTCAACACCTTACACCCTCGGCTGGCAGCTTGACACTGGAGAGTGGCCCAAGACTGCTGTCTGTCACAAGGACACAGAGCCTGAGGTGAGGAACCATGAGGCCCCTTCCCTCCAAGGGGCTGGGCCAGGAGGCAAAGGCCCGGACAGCCCCCTTGGGACCTCCAAACGCACCAGGACAAGAGGCACCTCCTCTTGGGCTGCCCCGACCCCAGAAAAGAACTAAGCATGACTTACATTAAGACTAAGGATCAGTGATGTGAACCGAGGAGGGAAAAGGTATGGAAAGCCTGACTTAGACTGACAGTACCCCGACCAACTGTGGTGAGGAAAAGACCCCGCCGTGACCATGTCAGGAAACTAACGACACCCTTCACACAGACTAGTACGGAAAATGTTGGCACAACTGAGATGTCCTGTGGGAGAGGTCCCTCTCAGCACCCTGCGGCCCCCCCTCCTGCCCCCCCAGACCCTTCCCCCGCCAACCCAACCAGAGCACAGGGGCTCAACTCCACCAGGGGCCTCACCTTGTGAGTCATCAGTAACTTAAAGACATTCGACAGAAGGCTGGAAACTTGAAGCTGGAAAACAGAATAAAACTGACTGCAGAGCCCCGTCCACCGCTCCTCTCCCGTCCAGCCCCATCCCTCCCCATCCTCCCGCCCACACCCGCTCACACCCACACTCACAAGCCCCCCAACACACACACCCCAGCTGTCGGACAAATTCAAGAAAGGATCGCACACGCACCATGGCGGCTCCCATCACACTAGTGAGTTCAAGACCCCTGGCAGAGTTGAGCCTTGAGGCCCTTCTACCCCATCACTCCAGCACACAGAAATCCCATCCGAACCCATGAGATGGGAAGGGCCGGGGTGCCAGCCGCCACTCCTTACTACCGGGGGCCCACTCCTTGCTCTGACTCGCTCCTGCTAGTGTAGACCGTGCACTCGGTGAGAAAAAAGTCAAGCTTGCTAGAACTGTGGCTAAAACACTCGGTGGGCTTCAGTTCATGTGTAAATAAAGAAGAGCAATGTTAGGTATGTCCTTTGGCTGCTCAGGGGCCTTCGTCCTCCCTCCCTGCCTCCCTGCTCAGCTGAGCCCCTGCACCCGGATGAAGCAGCAGAATGGCTACACCGGGGACAGGGAGGGGTTATGGCACTATAAATGTTACCGCCCCAGCAGCCAACAGGTCAAGGAGCCACTCTTGAGAGCCAGAGATTCTAGGGACCTGCTCACACCCAGAAGATGCAGGCAGAGGACAGGTTTGCTCTTCATCTGCCTTAAAACTCAACACTGCCTGAGACGTCTCTCTCCCCATAAAGAGGGTCTCCCTTCGACCTTTGCTCCATCCAAGAGCCAGGGTGGTAAACACCCCAAGGCCTCCGCCCCTCAAGCGGCCTGCTCACCTTTTCCAGGGTGATGGTGTTCTTCCTGGCCTGGGTCACCAGTGTGGCCATCTCAGCCTTGAACCCCTCCACGTCCTTGCACTCACTGGCCCGGGCGTGATGCAGGATGAGCTCGGCCACTCTCTGGCCCTACAAGACGTGAAGGCAAGGAACTTGGTAGAGTCAAGAGAGGTCATGACACTAGACACTCTGCCCAGACTTCCTCCTATCCTAATTGCTTCCACCCAAGGTTTCAACCATCCTGCCTCTGACCACCCATCCATTTTTAATCTCACCCCTTCCAGAATACATGGTAACCAACAGAGACTTTGAAATTGGTGGGAGCCCCCCCTCCATGCTAGTACAGCCATCTCCTTCACCATCATCTCCTTCACCTTCACCAGCTGCGCAGGGCAGGGCAGCAAAGCCAGCGTCCTGCCGCTCACGCTCCACGAGGCCCTGCTGACCAACCAGCCCATCCCCAGAGTCGCTGGGACCTGCCTCTGGACTGGACCGGCCACACTGGCCTTGTGGGCACTCTTCCTGGCCGAGGAGAATTCCCTCCTCACACCTGACCCAGCTGTGCTCCAGCCTTCCTCCTCCCTCTCCACCCTGGGCACCCTCAGACCACAGCCTCCCAGTCCCCCTGAACACCCTAGTAGTCACTCCCAGAGCCTTTCACCTCCCACAGTGCAGCCCCGGGAGCCGAGCTCTTTCTCTCGGGCTGTGACTTTCCTTCATCCCAATCTGTGCAGGGGAATGCCCCCCACCAACCTACCATTGGACCTCAGTATTTAACCTTGACTCAGGGGACACTTCCAACTGTCTCAGACTCAAGCCTTTGGATTGACCCCTCAGAAGGCTCCCAAATAAGCAGGGGCTCCCCTGAATTTTGCCTTTAAAAAAACAAAAACGGACACCTGGGTGGCTCAGTTCATTAAGCGGCTGCCTTTGGCTCAGGTCATGATCCCAGGGTCCTGGGATAGAGTCCCACATCTGGCTCCTGGCTCGGCAGAGAGCTTGCTTCTCCCTCCCACTCTGCCTGCTGCTCTCCCTGCCTATACTCTCCCTCTTTGTTAAATGAATAAATAAAACCTTAAAAATTAAAAAAAAAATAACAAAACAAAAACAGTTCTCTCTTTGCCAGAGTCTTTCTTCCTGGAAAATTCCACACCAGATGGTCGGAGGGTTTCTTCATTCCCACCAGGCTGAGGGTTACTCGGACAAGAGGCCAGTGTTCCCAATGCCCACCCACAGGCCTACTGATGAGGGAAGAGAAAC
>ML109470.1:20713-47424 GCA_003697995.1 Taxidea taxus jeffersonii | reverse complement strand
CAGCACATTCTGACTAAAGACCCCTTAATGGCTTCATCTCCTCTCCCCTTCTCCCTCCCCATCCTGCCCCTCTGGCTCCATTCCACCCACGTCCAGCAGGAGCACCTGTGGCAAACACAGGCATTTGCAAGATCGATGAGGGCGGAGGAGTCCTGCAGTGAAAGATCGTCCCCAGCTCCCCCAGGCTGGGGCTCACCTGCCCCATCGCCACAGCCATGAAAACGGCCCGGAAGTTGCTCAGGTCCGAGGCCTGCAGCTCCGCCACGATGCCGGCATCCAGCAGCACCAGGCGTAGCGGGCAGCGGGCGGGGGTCATGGCCACCACCAGCGGGTCGCAGACATCCATCTGCTGCAGCGGTGCCTCCCGACTCTCGGAAAGACTGTCGGCGCCCTGGACCAGGATGTTCCCCGGGTGGAGGTCTGCGTGGACAAAGTTGTCCACAAATATCTGGAAAGAGATCGGCGCTATTCAAGGCAGAGGCAACCCTCACTGCCCCAGCGTCACCAGGCCATATGCAGAAAAGCTTCCAAGGTGACAGTAAGTGCCCAGGGATTGAGTATGATGGCGAAGTACATAAAGGCTCATTGCTTATGTCATGCATTCAGAAGTTGTCCTGGGACAGGCCAGGTTGACATTTTTAAGAAAAAAATAATTTCAGGTTAAGCGTCTGCCTTTGGCTCAGGTCATGATCCCGAAGTCCTGGGATTGAGCCCCTGCAGCAGGCTCTCTGCTCAGCAGGGAGCCTGCCTCTCCCTCTCCCTCTGCGATCTCTCTCACTTTCACTGTCTCTCAAACAAAATTTTTTTAAAAAATAATAATAATAATAAAATAAAAATAAAAAGATTATAAGGGAACATGAAAAGCCAAAGACTGAACTACATTTCAAAGGACTTATTTTAAGATTGATTGACTGCTTGATTTTAAAGAGAGAGAGAGAGAGAGCATGCACGTGAGCAGGGGGAGAGGCAATGGGAGACGGAGAGGGACAAGCAGACTCTGCCCTGAGCATGGAGCCCGATGTGGGGCTTGATATCACAATCCTGAAATCATGACCTGAGCTAAAACCAAGAGTTGGATGCTTAACCAACTGAACCACCCAGGCGCCCTACAAAGGACTTATTTTTATTCTGTGATTTCAGCAGTAATATTCTAATTCAGAATAATTATCTACCCATTGCTTAAAGATTTTCCTCAAATTCTAAGTTCTTAAAATGCATGGAACTACCTTTTTATTTATTTTATCTTTAAAGATTGACTGATTTGACAAAATGAGAGCACAAGCAGAAGGAGCAGCAAGGAGAGGGAGAGAAGCAGGCTTCCTGCTGAGCGGGGACTGGGGCAGGGGCTCAATCCCAGGACCCCAGGATCATGACCTGAGCTGAAAGGAGACTCTTAACCAACTGAGCCACCCAGGTGCCCCACAGAACTACCTTTTTTTTTTTTAATTTTTTTTTTTTTTATTTGACTAAGAGAGAGAGACACAAGTAGGCAGAGAGGCAGGCAGAGAGAGAGGGGAAAGCAGGTTCCCTGCTGAGCAGAGAGCCCGATGCAGGGCTCGATCCCAGGACCCTGAGATCATGACCTGAGCTGAAGGCAGAGGCTTAACCCACTGAGCCACCCAGGTGCCCCTACCTTTTTTTTTTTTTAAAGATTTTATTTATTTGTTTATTTGACAGAGAGAGAAAGAGAGATCACAAGTAGGCAAGGAGGCAGGCAGAGAGACTGAAGGGGAGGCAGGCTCCCTGCTGAGCAGAGAGCCCGATTCGGGGCTCAATTCCAGGACCCTGAGATCATGACCTCCGAAGGCAGAGGCTTAACCCACTGAGCCACCCAGGTGCCCCAGAACTACCTTTTTAAAAAAAACATTTCCTGGGACGCCTGGGTGGCTCAGTGGGTTAAGCGGCTGCCTTCGGCTCGGGTCATCATCCCAGCGTCCTGGGATCGAGTCCCATGTCGGGCTCCTTGCTCGGCAGGGAGCCTGCTTCTTCCTCTGCCTGCCACTTTGCCTGCCTGTGCTCGCTAGCTCTCTCTCCCTCTCTCTCTGACAAAAAAAAAAAAAAAAAAAAAAAAAGTTAAAAAAACATTTCCTAAATCAGACCTCCCCTCCATGACCTCCATCTGCCCATCACAGTGAAGTCTAACCGTGATACCAACAACCATCCTGGCACACAGAATCGGGTGAGCAGGGGGAAGTGGCTTTGAACCTCCTACGCAGGAAAGAAAGCTCTAGGCACTACGACTGACAGAAGTCAGGTGTGACTTTGTGGGGCAGGAATGTGCGTCCTGTGAAAGGTCATCTCTGTGGTCAGAAACCACCAGCAAGCCCTCCCAAGGGAAAGGAGAGCCCCGGGGGAGGGTGCAGAGAGCTGCTGCTACAGAGGCTCTCTGGGGACATCTCCTGCCGCAGCCCCAGGCCCCAGAGACACCTTCCTGGTCCTGGGTTCTGGCTCTGAAGGAAGTAAGAGCTGCTGCTCTGGTGAAAATCCTGAGAACTAGGTAGGGGCACCTGGGTGGCTCAGTGGGTTAAAGCCTCTGCCTTTGGCTCAGGTCATGATCCCAGGGTCCTGGGATCGAGCCCCGCATTGGGCTCTCTGCTCAGCAGGGAGCCTGCTTCTCTCTCTATGCCTGCCTCTCTGCCTGCTTGTGATCTCTGTCAAATAAATAAAAAAATTTTTAAGATTTTATTTATTTATTTGACAGAGAGAGAGATCACAAGAGAGAGAGAGCCCTGGGGCCTGGTTCCCCACCGAACTCCCATCACAGAGTTATGCTAATACAGCACGCTCCGACCCTCCCGCGGGGGTTCTGACTTTCCACTGGAAGCTAGAGGTGGAGGCTGGGCCCGCTCCGCTCCTGTGCTCACCTCCGCCCCACTGTGGCCACCGGCCTCTGCCCCCAGGGTGCCACATTAGTGGCACCTCCTCCCACTGCGACCACACTCCTGTTCCTTCTTACCCAGCTTCTGCGCCCTCCAGACCGGGACGCTCGTCCTCTTTCCTGGCCTACAACGAGCCATCCAGCCCTGGGCCGCTGTCTTCCGTGCCAACCAAAGCCCAAGGCCAGGACGGGCCCCTCCTGAATGACTCTGTGGTCCCTGCGTATCCTTTACTGATCTGTGGCCCGTCTTCCCAAGGAACGGTAGTTCCAGGAACACTGTAGTCAGGTCCGTTTCGCCCGCTGCCGTCTACCCAGCACTTAACTCCGTGCAGGACACAGAGCCGGGGCTCAGCTGCTGGATGAATGAACCAAGTACCGCTGAGCGCGCGGCATCTTCGGCTGTTTGTCCAAACCACAGGCAACCTGGGCAGGGCCTGGGTCTGGCTCCCCGCTCCGCAGCACCTGGCATGGTGACCGATGCACGCCCCCGACGCCAAGCTTAACAGACAGGCACAGAATGAAGGGGCGTCCTGGTAGGCTCCGCTATCTCTGGAGCAGACTCTACGTGGTGGCTTGCTGCTTTGCTCAGCCCCCCAACCCCTGACAGCCAACCAGCGACCCAGCGTCTCTGCCATCTGCCCACACGCGGCTCGACCCCAGGAGGGGCCGGAGCGCTCCCTCCCAGCCCACGCGCTCACCATCTTCAGGAGCATGCTGATCCCCAGCTGTGCAATCTTCCTCTTCAAGTCAGTGGGGATCCCCGCCTGCTGGTAACTGGACACAGGCACGCTCTCCTTTAAGGAATGTCGGGGGAGAGAGAGCTGTACCCCAGACGGCACTCACCGTGCCCTGCTCCTCACCCCCACACATAGTAAGGGCCCATCGAGCTGCCTTCCCATCCTTACTCTTCCCAAAGAGTTTTTCCTTCCTCACAATCCCTCTGAATCTGTCCTCCACAAGCTAATCTGAACCTGCCTGCTTTTCCCTTCTGTAACACTTCTCAAAAGAAAACGAGTCCCCCCGGTTTATTCTGGAGGAAACCCGTGACTCTGCTGCCCACAGGTGAGAGATGTAATGTCATGAGAGAAGACAAGGAGCGGGCGGGCCTCAGGAGAGCTAGTTTCTGATCAGCAATCAGCCAACAAGGCCATGAGTGAGCTCTGTGACCTCTAGCAAGAAAATGGAGAGAAAGGGGAGAAAGAGAAGGAAGGACAAAGGAAAATAACCATTTAGGTTAGTTATTTGTCCGCTGAGACAAGTGCCCATTGAGATGGATCTTGTTATTCCGCAGTGGCAAAGAGAAGAACTAAAGCCCAGAGAGTTTAAGTAACTTGCTCAGGGTCACACAGCGGGTAACATTGGGCCTTTCCTGTCACTTCCCTGGATCAAATGTTAGCAGTTTTACAAAGGAGGCCAGACCAGGCAACAGCTAAGGCCACTGCTGAGCACTTTCCCTGTGCAAACTCTGAAGGCATTTTGCATTCAGTGTGTCACTGACTCCTGGGACAAGCCTGAGAGGCAGGGACAGGCGCCCACTGTTACACGAAACTGACATCACCAGCAAATAAAATGGAAAGGTTTTCAAGTCCAGGAAAGTCCGAGGCCACATCCAGGCTCCCAGCCACCTCCCTACACAGCCTCCGCACCCCGTGCAGTATGCAAACTCCCCTCAGCTTTATGGACAGAGACCCTGCGCTCTCTCGGCTTTGGTCTTTTCAGACGGAAGTCTCCGGGTGAAGCGGAGATGGCCCAGCCCTGAGTGGAAGGCCCAGCCCCAGGAAGCAAGCTACCACTTACTTCGTAAGTCTCCACCAAGACATCCCTGGTGACAAAGGGACGCAGGGGGGTGGGGAATTTGACAGAATTCACATTCAGGAAGTTGCACTGGAAGTGTTCTAGATTCCGAGCTTCATAACGCAGGTCGATCTGGAGAGATGTGGAGAGGGGACGAGAGGTGATCTGGGCACCGGGCGGCAGCATCTACACCACCAGAGAGCTTAGCCAGTCCCCACGTCCACCGGCCTCCCCTTCCTCACCTGCAGAATGCCTCAGGAAACTCTGGAGGGGCGGTTTGGCCTCCAAGAACTTCTGGAAGCTACAGCTGCAGACACCACTGTAGCACCTGGGCTTGCCTGCATCCCAGCTATTCCCTCTCGGCTCAGCCCCCCTTCACTCCAGCCCCTGCAGCCCTTCCCCCCATCCCAGGCGTTTACCTCCAGGGCTCTCCAGGGGCCTGCTCCCCTGGGCCCACTGCACTGCTCCCTACACTCAGCAAGCCTTTCGCTTGCCAGACTCAAGGGACCACTCCCATCTTGATCCTAATGACCTCTCGGGGCACCCGGTACTGGTGCCACTGAGAACCCCCTTCTTTCTGAACAGCTGTCCTCCTGGCACCTGCTGTTTGCTGCCCCCCGTGATCCTCCCTGGGCCTCCAGCCATCCGTCTTGGTCTGGTCTCCCTCCTGTGTGTGCCCCACACGCGCCCACACTCTCTCAGCGGCTGCCCTTGGCCGGCCTGCGATCCGGCCCTCCATCCCCGCCCATCCTCAGCCGACAGGGCCTCTCAGGACCTTGGTCTCCTAGCCAGACCCCGCCAGCGGCTCCACACTTCTCTTCAAGTTGTAGCTTCACAGAAGCCCAAAGCCCCTTAAACGCCATGTCTAAACAGAACTTACTGCCCCCGCCTGCCAGGCGCCTGGGAGTCACGGCACATTCCTCGTTCTCTCATGGCCTCCGCACAGTGGGCCACTAACAGCGGCTCTCAGATCTCAGCACGCTCAGATCCATTCCCCCACTCCACCCTCCTGCGGGTCCCAAGCTGACTGGCAACCAGTCACCGGACATGAGTGGGGCTCCCTGACTCCCATCGCCCCTCTCTCTAACCCTTCTGTGGGGTGCCACCCCTACTACCTGCGGGACGAAGTCTAAATTCTTGAGGATGACATCCAAGGCGGCTCTCTCTTCAGATCCATCTCTCGTGCCTCCCGTGTCCTCTCCAGCCCTGAACTCTAGCTTCCCCCAGTCTGTATGGCGCTGAACATCCCAGCCTACCTGAGCCTCCCCCTCTCTCCTTTGCCTTCCTTATTCCCTCTGATAGGAATGTTCTTTCCTATTTGGTCCAACTGTAAACACCTCCCAAGATTCAGCCTGAGCCTGGGGAGCTTTGACCCTCAAGACAGAAAGACCACTTCCTGTCTGGGCCCCAGCTGAACCCAACTGAACCTGCAGAGACTTCTACAGGAGTCTCTGAGAGCATGCGCTATTTGCACATATTTACGGGTCAGCAGCAGCCTCTGCCTACCATACATTCCTCACGGATGAGAAAACCTCTCTTGTCACCCCATGCTATCCATCAGACTTCTAGAAGGGGAACCGAAGCTCGCACAGTGGTGGGACTGACAGTAATGTGGAAATGGCTGTGGGAGTAGAAGCTATTTTCTCTCTTGTAATCTTTTATTATCAAAACTACATTATTTCATAGCATAAAAAGCATAAAAGCAAAGCTTTTAAACATTAAAATGCAACCCTGGGACTTAAAACCTTACCGTCGGAGGACATAAATGAGGACCTAGCACCTTGCTTCTGAAAGATTGCCGACTTTAGCACTCTCCAAAAGGGAGCCAGGCTCACTGCCTACTTGGAGCCCTGACCTCCTCCAAAGTGTGTTCCCCAAATCTTGTTATTTAAACAAGGATTCCAAGGGTCCTGGACAGGATGGAGGGCCCTGTCTACTCAAAAGCCCTGGAAACGGAGCAAAGGCACAGTGCATGACTTCACAAATTCTCACCCGGGAGCTCAGCGGCCGCCTGTGGTGCAGGTAATGATGCTGAAGGCCTCACCACAGCCCTGCACTTCCTGCCCCGAGCTAAGGAAGAAGGCTTCCCAGGCACACTAGCAGTCACACTGGGTCACGGCAGTCAAGCCCTGGCCTGTGGACTAGGAAGGCCCCAGATCCCGTACCGGATCCTCCATGACCTGTTCCCCATTCTACACGGGGACCGGAGATGATGCAGGTTGAAGATGGCCGTGCCCACCTTGGGATGAAAATGGGTCCCGGAGTCACTATGGAGTAGAGCTCCCTGTCCCTCCTTCCGTTCACCCACACGGAACTTTGCCACAAGCAAGAAATCGCCTTGTGGCATCCAGCCTCTGAGATCTGGGCGTTCCTTGTTCCGTCAGTTACCGCTACGTACCCCACTATCACCCCACGCTGACCGTGACGTGCTGGGAAATCCCGCAGCCATTCAGTATTTGCTAAACAGCGGATGGAAAGAACTAGATGACATGCAATTTGCAGTTGAGGGAAGGAGACTTCACCTGATGGACCATGAGCTTCTCAAATTCCTCCACGATCTCGGGCAAGCTAAGCCACTTGACTCCCGGCAAAAGTGCCAGGACCCGGCTGCCCATCTTCATCAGCAGCAGGTCCATCTGTACTTGCGCCAGCAAGCCGGGGTGCAGCACCTGCCAGCGACAGGAAGACATCAGGAGGGGACGCTCACCCAGATGGGACCAGGGCCCAGCACCTGGGAGCCAAGCCAGCTTCTTCAGAGCAGAATGGATGTGGGCCCAACACCCGGGATGCTCCTGCCTCCTTCGCCCCCGCGTGCCTCCGCTGAGATGCCAGGGCCGGCCCCTCCAAGCTGCACTTGTCTTTGCTGGAAAGAACAGGCTGGCTTTTCCTTCCAAATACCTTGAGTTTAGGTCAGTGGCTCCCAAACCTTAGTGTGCATCAGGGTCACTGTGGAGTGCCCACATGTGGACAGCCAGGCCTCCTCCAGGACCTACTGAGTCACCGACTCTGGGGATGGGGCAAGAGTCTGCATTTTGCTGAGCACACCAGGTACTGAGTCAGTACCAGAGCCTGAGTCAGAGAAGAATCTAGAGTCACAGGACCCCAGCAAGGATGCACCCGAGGTGAGATGGAAAGAGTCTGCTTTCAAATGCCTGTTGGTTCTACAACTCATTCCCAGTCTGAAACCGGCCAAGATGCCAACCTCTTAGCCTCCTGTTCCACTTTTAAAAGATTATCTATTTATTTATTTATTTGACAGAGATCACAAGTAGGCAGAGAGGCAGGCGGGGGGGGGGGGGGTGGGGGAAGCAGGCTCCCCACTGAGCAGAGAGCCTGATGCGGGGCTCGATCCCAGGACCCTGAGACCATGACCCCAGCGGAAGGCAGAGGCTTAAACCCACTGAGCCATCTAGGCGCTCCTCCACTTTTTAAAACATGGAGATGGGGCATCTAGGTGGTTAAGCGGCTGCCTTCAGCTGAGGTCATGATCCTGGGGTCCTGGGATTGTGCTCCCTGATCAGTGAGGAGTCTGCTTCTTCCTCTCCCTGTGCCCCTCCCACCTGCTCGTGCTCTCTCTTGCACTTACTCTCTCTCTCAAATAAATAAAATCTAGGGACGCCTGGGTGGCTCAGTTGGTTGAGCGGCTGCCTTTGGCTCAGGTCATGATCCCAGCGTCCTGGGATCTAGTCCCACATAGGGCTCCTTGCTTGGCAGGGAGCCTGCTTCTCCCTCTGCCTCCGCCTGCCACTCTGTCTGCCTGTGCTCGCTCCTGCTCTCTCTCTCTCTCTCTCTGACAATAAATAAATAAATAAATAAATAAATAAAATCTAAGAACAAAACAAAACAGATCATGGAGATAATAGTCCTTGCCCACCCCCCACATCAAGTCCTTTCAAAAGCTGAGAAGAGGAGAAATATAGGGATACAAGGTAAGCCAATGCCTACCTCAAAGGCAGCTACTACAGACTAAATAATGTGTCTACCATGACTGGCACCTGCCCTGGTACACACTGGCATCCACTCCCTTGGTATTCCACAGAGTGGAGGATATTTTGGTCCAGTATTCCCCAATTTACAAAAAGCATTTATATAAAGTCAGGCCTCAGGCCTTGGAAAGAATGATTCAGTAGATGCAAACAGAGGGCTGTTTCCAAGGAGGTATTAGAGAGGCGTCAAGGGTACCTGCCACTGGGGTCTGCCAGAGCCCTGGGACCATGCTGAACAGGATGGAAAAGGGCGGAAACAAAAATGATGGAGCCCAGGGTGCCTGGGTGGCTCAGTGGGTTGGGTCTCTGCCTTCGGCTTAGGTCATGATCCCAGGGTCCTGGGATCAAGCCCCCCATCGGGCTCTCTAATCAGCAGGGAGCCTGCTTCCCCCTCTCTCTCTGCCTGCCTGTCTACTTGTGATCTCTGTGTGTCGAATAAATAAATAAAATCTTAAAAAATGATGGAGCCCAGGCAGGGGTGACTAGAAATGAAGACAGGAGGAAGCCACTTCTGCGCAAATGAATACCGCCACCTTGGGCTCGCCCCAGCACGCCTGAGACTGTCTCTGACCTATCCTGGCCGCAGAAGAGCAGGTCAGCTGAGCAGTGGTTCCTCCACCCACGGAGGCAACGGACCACAAACCCACTTCACACAGCCACTCCCTCAAACCAAGAAATACGGCGTGCACAGCATAGGCACACAAACAAAGGTCAAGCTAAGAAATATCAGTGGAAAGCAATGTGGGGTGATTTGCAAATGGGGGTGCCTGATGCGGGACAGCTCTGTGGACACGGTAAAATTTTAGACAGGAAGTGTCTGCTGAAGCCACCGGAGCACTTACTTTCACCGCCACGGGGATGAGGTGATCTGGCTCAGGTCGGTGCGCACGTGCTGAAGACCGGGACACAACTGCATTCGATCCAACCAGGTCAGCTTCCGGGAGGAGCAGCCTTTCTAGAAAGGACTGGTCATCAAGACTCCCTTGAAACCCCCACCCCTTCTCCGGGGGTCCAAAGAGCTCTCCCAGCCTCCCGACGGTCCCAGCTTCTGAAGAAGGCTGCAGGCGGGAGGCCTTGGCAAGTCTCAGGACACTCTCATTCTCCAGGAAGGCAGGATTGGCACGTGCTTTGTACACTTGAGCCACACAGCCTGAACCCACAGGTTCCTTCTTCTCAAAGCAGAGGACCTTCCCCCAGTCTTCCCCAAACGCCTGGCGCAGGAAGTGTTCTGTGTGAGTCCAAGCGTGGGGCGTCACCCGGACATGCAGCTTGGAGAACTGGGCACAGAAAGCCTCTGAGAAGAGATCGCGCCGGGTGCTGGCCCACTGGCCCAGTTTGATGTATGTTGGGCCTGAGGTCTCCGTGGCTTTCAGAAGCAGGTAGAGCCAGAGGCTGGAGACGCTGGGAGCCAGGTAGGTGAGGGGATAGAAGACAAGGAGAGGGAAGAATTTCATCAAGAGAGCCCCAGCCCGGAGCCAGACTCGGAGATGCAGAAAGAGGCCTCCTAGCCGCCCCTCTTGGGAGACTCTCTCCAGTGGCCCATTTTCAGCTAGGTCACTCCAGCTGGCTCTTCGCTGGCACGCGCTCTCAGGGGCCCCCTCACCAGTGTCCCCATAGGCTGAGATAAGTTTGGGTAAAGTACCGAGCAGAAGCCAACAGAGTCTGGCATTACGAGAGCACCCAGATGATCTTAAAAGGCCGAGTTCTTTTCTGAGCCCAAAACCCCTTAGGTACGACAAGCAGACCCTGACGGAGAAGCGCCAGGGGGTCACCATCCTCTTCCAGAGGTCCTCGGCCTAGGCTGTCTGCCCTCGACTTAAAGGGCACCCATCTATGTTCACGCTTTAGGCAAGGCTGACACGAGTCCAGGGTCACAGCTGAGTAACCCACTTAAAAGTGGGGTACCAGCGAGACCCCGCGCCGCTCAGACCCTGCGTGCAGACTAAGCGTGGGCAGGCTATGCGCAGTCCCGCTCTGCAGGGCGCGCCCCCTAGGCCGCGCAGCCCAGCCCCTCCGTCCCCGCTCCGCACCCCACTGCCTCCGGTACCTCGCCTAGACCTAAGGCCCGAGGCCGGCTGCGCCTTCGGGGGCGTTCAGAACCGCACCCACTGTGACAGCGGAAGGAGCCAAGCCAGACGCCCGGCCAGGCCCAGACCGGGGACGCGACCTGCGCGAGGTGGCCGCGCGGGCGGAGCCAGAGCCTGGCGGCCGCGGGGTCACCCAACTCCGCGCGGGTGGCCGGGCACGGGCCGAGAGCCAGAGCACCGAGAGTCTGGGCGGGAGTGGGGGTGGATGTGGGTGCGGAGGACCCGGGTGCCAGTAGCAGGGGGGAGGCGGAGGCAAGGGTGGTGCGGGGGAAGAAGGAAGGTACACCCGGCACAAAGGGTTGAGAGCCGCGGCGTGGGGGAGGGGGCAGCGGACCGCCGAAGACCCGGGCACCGGGTACCGCGGTGGGGAAGAGCCAGCGGCGGGGAGATGAGGGGTGCAGAGGTTCAAAGATGAGGGTCCGAGGATCCGGACGCCGACAGCGGAAAGGGTGTGCGGAGGGCCGGCGATCGGAACGGAGAGAGCGAGGAGAGAGGGGTGGAGAGGGCGGGGAAGAGGGGCGCGGAGGGCGGGGAAGAGGGGCGCGGAGGGCGGGAGTCAGGCGGCCGCAGTCCTGCGGCGGTGAGCCGGAGAGGGCGCTCGGCCCGCAGGGCATCCGACGCGAAGGACGCGCACTTCGCGTCTTCCGGGAGCGCCCCGCCCGCCCGCTCAGGCTCCGCCCCTTAAAGCGGAAGCGGCGCGGACATACTCAGGCTAACCTGGCCCTGGGGCCCTGAATTCCATAAATAGATTTAATGCAAAATGCAAAGGCACCCTGTGTGCCCTCCCCTTCCCCCGGTGCCTGTTAGTCTCCACCGACAGCTCTGTAGCTTTCCTTACGAAAGTCATGGAAACGCTGAGACGCGCAGTGAGCTGAAATCCCGTTCTTTCTCGCAGGTTGCACACAGGTGCAGACTAAGCGTGGGCAGGCTGCACACAGGTTGGGTTTTCAGTTAAGGAGAACGTGAGGAGGGACGGGGAGAGGTTATCCCTGGACCAGGAGTTCCAGGCAGCATTGATTTGGGGAATGTGTTTGGACCTTGAGGAGTTACTCCTGAAAGACCATGCTTATTCATTTAGCCAATACTTTTTGAGCCCAATACATACTTCTTAAGCAGAATCTATTACTATCAAGGCTTCATAATATTATTGAACTGAGTATCATGCTGGGCCCTGGGCCTTGGAGACACACATCCTGCCCTTACAAGCTGATGACTCATGAGGGAGACCCCACAGGGGAACACATAACGTGCCATTTCGGTGTGGCAAGAGCATGGAAGTAGTGAAGAATTGGGAGAACCCCCGAGGATGGCAGCTACTTTGGAGAGGGAGGGTGGGAGGGAACTCAGATAAGCAAAGAATAAAGCCCTCAAGAGGAGGGAGTTGAGTGTGAAGCATTGCAGGGAGGGGTGTTGGTCTGGTTTAACCTTGAAGAACCAAAGGAAGGTCATATAGCTCTAAACAGCAAGGGAGAGAGAAACAGAGGTGATGGTGGGGGCTAGTAGGGGCCATAGCCTCGTGTTAGAGGTGGTGATGGTGGTGCTGATAGGAGTGAGAGAGGAGCTCTAGTCACCCAAGCAGGTGACTTTGAGGGATTCCTGGGGCCCCCATGTGATTGTCAGTCACATCTGACAATCTGAACACATCTGAACCCTAAGTCAGAATCCGTAAAGGCAGCCTTTAAAAATCACAGATGTTGGCCTGCAGTCAAGCTGCTTCTCACATGGGTCATTTTATGTAATCTGGTTCAGGATTAGTAACAGCACGAATGTATTTGGGATGATTAATGACTTAAGAGACTCGATACACAAACACACTGGCAAGATACAGGACAGTAGCACTTGGATCGTCAACCGCTGCAGCCGCCTGCCGGGGATAGTCAGGACTGGATCAATGACTGCCAACTTCTCTAATTTGCATCCCCCACTTCCATCTCAGGACCAACCAGAGATAGCCAAATATCTTCTCCAAACCGATCACAGAGGATGCCCAGGCCTCCAGCTGCCTCGAGCCAACAACCTCCAAGCAGGGCATACCTGATGTCTTTTATTTTCCTCTATAAATCTAGCATTTGAGTCTCCACTGGTATTTGAGTCTCTGCCCCGTGCAAGTGATGGTGGCTGACTTCCTTGCTATAGAAATCTCTGCATAAATAGCCTCTTTTTATTCTCATTCGGGTGGTCACCGTTTTTCTTCCATAGAAATTTTCTTCGCCCCTAAGCCTATAAATAAGTTTCCAGTTCTTGGAGATGTTCCCGCTGTTGCTGCTAACCCTGGTACCACTAGGTGGCACCATTCTCTCGTGCAGCGCACCGACGCTCCCTCCGCGTCCCCGACCCCGCCGAGAAGACTCCGGAGGGCGCGCAAAGGCCTACTTGGCTGTGCTTATCTTTTCATAGGATCCAAGTGCCTGTGATTTCGACATTTCCCGCGTAATTTTGTTACAGAGCAGATGTGATGCCGGGCAAGTACTTGTTCACGACTCCCGGGGAAGGGGAGAGAGATGGGCAACGGTGGCTCAGCAACCAACTTGTTGTCAGCCTCAGCAGGATTCACATTTGGAGCAGGGTAATTCTTTGTTGGGTGTGGGGGGCGGGGGGGCGAGGGGAGGCGAAGCTGAACTGTGCATTGTAGGATGTTTAGCAGCATCTCTGGCCTCTACCTCCTTGATGCCAGACACACGCACACACCCCTCAACCTTTTCAGACTATGACTTTTTTTTTTTTTAAGATTTTATTTATTTGACAGAGACAGAGATCTCAAGTAGGCAGAGGGAGAGGGGGAAGCAGGCTCTCCGCTGAGCAGAGAGCCCGATGTGGGGCTCGATCCGAGGACCCTGGGAACATGACCTGAGCCGAAGGCAGAGGCTTAACCCACTGAGCCACCCAGGCGCCCCCAGACTATGACTTTAAAATGTCTCCCAATTTCGCCAGGTGTCTCCTGGGGAGCAAAGTTGCCCCTAGCTGAGAACCACCGGGCTTAGCTCCCATGGGGGACTGTTCTCTGTTGAGACCCTTTCAACAATTCCCCCCTCAACCCACACACACTCGTTTTCTTCAAAGCAGAGTATCAAGGAAGGGAAGCCCCTGAGCTCAACGGCTCCAGAGCCCCACCCCCTGCCCCAGATCCCTGTGGGGAAGATAAGACACACACACACACATACACACACACACCACCCCGCCAAGGCAAGGGGGGATTGTCAGGCAAATAAAAAGTTCCAGGACTGACTCTAGCCCCCCACCCTCACCCACTCCCCCACCCTTACCCCCACCCTACCCCAGATCCTGCTTGGTACACCTGGCTTGCAATCAGCAACCAAGGGAATGGGCCCCTGGCATGAAAATTCTGGCCCTGGGCCACCCACCTCCAGCTACTCCTCAAGCCTGATAGAGTAGGAGGACTCTCAGAAACAGAAGTAGGACCCTGGATCATGCTGGAGAAGGAGGAGGAGGAGGACACTGAGAGAGGAGGCTGCTGCAGGCTGGCCCACCTCCCTCTACCCTCCCTCGCGTGGGCCCCCTGGCCACCCTCCCACTTCTTCCTTTCTTTCTCCTTAGCGGGGCTGTCATGGGAGTTTCTCCTCCCCTGCATCCCACCTTCTGGCTTGCTAGCGTTGCTCCAGCATGCCCCAGGGGCAGGTGCTGCCCTTGTGCAAATGCCAGGTAGCCTGGGCAGGTCCCTTCCCTCCTCCATGAGGTGATGCCCTCCTTCGAGGCCCCTTCCCGCTCAGCTCTGCTGCTCCTGGGTCTTCCACATCCCTGCTCTCAAGCTGGGCACGTGAAAAAACGGTGGCTCCCGCCTGTGGTCCTAGTGGCCAAGAAGCAGGGGTTGTCCTGGGATAGACTGCTGGGCCCTTCTGGGCTCTGGAACTCATCCACAGTGGCTTTGGGCGAGGCACCTCTCTCTTTGGCTGTTTCTTCACGGATAAAAGAGGCTGATACTAGAACCCGTCTCCTAGGCCATCTCTAGTTTCGGCTGGCACACACTCAGCCATACCGGAAACAGCAGAAAGGATGAGAACTGGCAGCTGCTTTGTGCTTTTTTTTTTGCCTGTTTGAGAAGGCGGGGAGCTGGGCACGGCCTGAGGGCCAACTGGCCTGATCTCCCCAGACACTTGAGACCCACAAAAGAGAGTAGCCAAATCGAAAGCCACCCTGCTGTCTGGGCTGGTCAGATGGCACCTGGCTTGCCTTTAAGGCAGTATTTTTTATTTTGCTCTAAGTTGATCTGAGAGAGACAGGAAGTGGATCAGATATTAGGGCCTCCCAGAAACCTGTTCCTACAAAGGTATGGCCTCTGAGAGGCAGTTAGGTGATACACAGTTATTTGGAGGTCTGAAGGTTGAGATCAGGGATGGGGGGACATTAGCAAGCGGGGATGAGCTGGTGGGTTTTGAGTCCATGCGTGCAGTTCATAACGCTGTGTGATGAAAATGTTTGGAGGGATTCTTCCCCCCACCCCCCTTCTGGTTTGAGGAGATTGTCTAGTCAGCCAGGAAGGAGGTCAGGGAAAGCTCTGAGAAGCAAGCTGGGACAGTCTTGCATCCTCAGCCCCGTCCAGAACTGATCCAACTGTCCTAGCGTGTTCTGGGATCACGGTGAACAGGAAGATCTAGAACTGCTCAGACACAGAAATCCGTGACTCAAAAAAGGAGAATCTAAATCACCACACTCTTGTTCCCTTCCTTGATGTTCAACTGGGTCTCCCAAAAAGGAACAGAAAAGAATATGAGTAGAGGGTATTTGGCACGGCAGGCCTAACATTTGAGACTGCCTGATGGTGAACGCTATGGAATGTCCATGACTTTATTCTTTGCTTTCAGTCATAAACACACTAATCCTTGTAAAGCTATGAATGCCTTAATTCTTTGTGGGGGGAAAAAATGACCCTCCAAAGCTAGGGGCATAGACATGCAACCGCTGCTTCTTAGGCAAAAATTATGTTATTGTGTTACTTGCCAATTCAGTGATGGAGTTTTCCAGTGGTGCCCTGACAAAAGTCACTTACTCCACAGCACCCCCTAACGGGCCCCCACAGCTGCCCATCTTGCAGCCCCAGTATAGGAGGAAGAAGGCAGCAGAGCCCCGGGAGAGAGGAGGAGAGGAGAGCGGGCAAAGCGATCTCAGGATCTCAGCCCAAGACTCCCTCTCGGCGGGAGAGGATGAAGGAGCCTGGGGCCCTCGGTCTGGGCCCTGCTCACCCCTTCCCTGGGTGGCCCCCGTGGCCCCTCCCACCCTCCCCCCTCTCTTCCCACACTGCCTGGATGACATTTGATTGGGACCAAGAGCAAACCAAACCCGAGTTTGAGGTTTGGGTGGGATGGTTGGCTTGGTTTTGTTTCCTCAGAGGGAGGCAGATTTCCTCAGGCTCGAGGTGGATGGGAAGGTGCTCGGGTCCAGCTGTCTGTAGGCGGGAGAGGATGGGCCCAGGAGGGAAAAGGGAAGGAGGGAGAGGGCCGCCGAAGGAGGACAGGAGCAGGGGAGCCCTGCTGCTGGTGGGCTCACATCAGCTCACATCAGGAGTGGCGTGGAGGAGCTTTGCCAAGGGCATGTCAAGGTGCAGCTGTGGATTGTGGATTTTTCCCTGCCCCTAAAATAAGTTCCTTCCTTGCTCAGCTGCATCAGATGTCACGGGCCTGAGCATCAGAGAATGATGGCTCTCCCCACGCCAGCTTTCTGCCTAAAAGGATAGTAACAACACCGAAACCTCTCATCAGTTCTCTGCTGTATCTCTTTCCGCTGTGTGCTGGAAGGCAGGTGGCTGTGACCCAGAGGAGGGGTTGCTGTCACGCAAGGGCTGAGAAGGAACGGGTCCCAGTGACCCAAGCAGGGGACGCCAAGTCTCTAAGGAGCAGTGTCTGAAATTCCTGGAGGAACTGCATCGCCTGTGCCTTCCAGAGGGGGGAGCATAACCAAAACATGGACTGAACGCTCATCTGGAAATCGCCGGGCAGAGCCCGGCTCTCTGGCCAAGCTGCAGTACCAAAGGACATGGCTTGAGCCAGACGGGCCTCGGCTAGCGTGACCTCAAATAAGGCATGTAACCTCTTGGAAGTTCGTTTTCCTGTCCATAAAATATTAGGGGAGATAGTTAATTGCTCACGAGTGTGGGGAGGATTCTGTGACGTGACATACGCGAAGTTGCTGGAATGAAGGACTCTCAGTAAATGTTTAGCATCCAAAGGGAATTTGAATGGAAAGGAAACCATTTGGGAGAGAGGAGTCAGTCAAGGCTCCTTTTCAGGCTCTCTCCCCATCTTAAACCAGGCTAGCCTCCTTCTGGCCCTTGGCCCCCAGTTCTCCTTCACTTGGTTTAGAGGTGAGATGAAGCAGGATCTGTGCCCAATGAGGGAGCAGGACGCTCCATCAGAAGGGAGCAGGAGAAAAACGTCCTGCTCCATTCTGATGAACTCTGAACACTTTTCTCTTTGCTCCTGCAGAGAGAGAGAGAGAGAAGGAAAGAGGGAGAAAGAGAGGGAGAGAGAAAGATTAGGAAAATAACAGGAGGTGAGGCGACTGGGTGGCTCAGTGGGTTAGAGCCTCTGCCTTCTGCTCAGGTCATGATCCCAGAGTCGTGGGATCGAGCCCTGCATCGAGCTCTCTGCTCAGCAGGGAGCCTGCTTCCCTTCCTCTCTCTGCCTGCCTCTCTGTCTACTTGTGATCTCTGTCTGTCAAATAAATAAAGATAAAATCTTAAAAAATATATTAAAAAAGAAAATAACAGGAGGTAACCGAGAGTGCCCCCAATGGTCTGGGCCCAGTACTATCCCCTTTGCTTGCTGGATCGGCTTTAATCCCTGCAGCAGGATGAAGTTGGTTATAACCTTCCTAGTTCTCCCTTACAGATGGGGACCCTGAGAATCCAAAGCGAGGCAACCTGCTCCAGACCCTACGCTGCCCCCTCAACAGGATGCTGAAGGAAGAGGAGCAAGGGGTAGGAGAGATTCTGCAGGACTCCTTGCTCGTTCTAGGTGGAAAAAGCAGGATTCAAGATCAAGGTGGGGTGCCTGGGCGGCCCAGTTCATTAAACATCTGCTTTCGGGTCAGGTCATGACCCTGAGGTCCTGGGATTGAGTCCCACATCAGGCTCCCTCCCTCCCTTCCTCTGCCTGCCTCTCCCCCTACTTGAGCTCTTTCTGTCAAATAAGTAAATAAATACAATATTAAAAACAAAAAAAGATCAAGAAAAGTCAACTCTGGCTCTCTCCTCCCATTGGCACCTTCCCTGACTTGAGGCCAGGCAGTATCTCCTACCCTAGGCCTCATTTTCCACCAAGGAGAGGAGCTGAGGACAGACCAGGAGGGCTGGGGCCATGGTTGGAGCAGTCAGTGTTAGGAACTGGGAGAAGAGGGACCACGGAGAGGGACTCCCAGGCTCCAGTGCTCCACCCCCATCGTGGACGGCTAGCCCGACCTCTGGAGCTGGAGAACCAGCTCTTGGGATGGGCCAGGGGTAGCATCAGCTGGGAAAGCTCCAGGGAGCCAGCAGGGGCAGCGCCACACTGGGAAGGAGGGACTCTGCCTCATGGCAACAGAGCCATTGACTGGCCCAGGGACAGGAGCAGCCATGAGGTTGGGGGCTGTGACAGGCAGGCAGGGATGGAAACTTGCAAAGCACCGGCCCCACATCACTCATCAGAGTCTGAGCCAATGAGCTGAGGCAGGGAATTTTTCTAAAACAAGTTAGTGTCTAGAACTCAAAGATGACTGAGCAGATGGAGTGGCGGCCACTACTAAGGAACTCCCCAGCCTCCTCTCTGGTTTGTCCACCTGACATGTGCCTGGCAGTTTGGAAGGCACGACATCCAAGGCGACAGGCCTGCTGCGTGCACTGGGTTGGGGGAGGCATCCAGTTGGGCTCGCAGTTGTTTTCTCCTCGCCATTTGCTCTACTTTGCCAGTTTGCCTTCGTTATGCCCCAGAACCCCGGTTCTAATTAACCCGGAAGAAGCCAAGTCTTTGATCTTAATACCTGAAGAGGTATTAAATGATGTTTCAACAAGCAAAGCAATAATTTAAATGCTTGTACTTTTGGGGCACCTGGGGGGCTCAGTGGGTTGAATGTCTGTCTCTTGACTTAGATTCAGCTCCTGATCTCAGGTCATGGGATCAAGCCCAGGAACCGGCTCCAAGCTCAGTGTAGAATCTGCTTGAGACTCTCTCTCTCTCTCTCTCTCTCTCTCCCTCCCCCTCTGCCCCTCCCCCACTCACTTGCTCTCTATCTCCCTCTACAATAAATAAAATCCTTAAATATTTTATTTATTTATTTATTTGACAAAGAGAGGGCAGAGCGAGAGAGAGAATGAGAACATGAGTAGGGGTGAGGGGCAGAGGGAGAGGGATAAGGAGACTCTCAGCTGATCCCAGGACCCCAAGATCACCACCTGAGCCAAAGACAGATGCTCAACTGACTGAGCCATCCAGGAGCTCCAGTAAATAAAATCCTTAAAAATAAATAAATAAGTGTTTATACTTAAAAAAAAAAAAAAGATTTTATTTCTTTATTTGACAGAGAGAGACTCCCAAGAGAAGGAACACAAACAGAGGGAGTGGGAGAGGGAGAAGCAGACTTCTGATTCAGCAGGGAGCCCCATGCAGGACTGGATCCCATCACCCTAAGATCATGACTTGAGCCAAAGGCAGATCGTTAACAACTGAGCCACCCAGGCATCCCAATACATTTTTTTTTTAATGCTTGTACCTTGCAAATTCGTATTCTGAAAGTTTATTGTGCTTAGTTGAAATGGGTATGGCATGATGGAGTTTAGGAAGCTTTAACAAGCTGGAGAAAAGCTTCAGAGATCTCACAGAATGAACAAAACCCTCAGCTAAGAAGGAGACTGTTTTCCTGTGACTTTGATATCTAAATCAGTCCCTCAAATCTTGGGTCCCCAGTCTACAGGAACTGCCTGGACGGTATCTAATGTTCCCTGCACCCTGCAACTCTTTCTTTTTTTTTTTTTTAATATTTTATTTATTTGACAGAGATCACAAGTAGGCAGAGAGGCAGGCAGAGGGAGAGACAGAGGAGGAAGCAGGCTCCCCGCTAAGCAGAGTTCCGGATGTGGGGCTCGATTCTCGGACCCTGGGATCATGACCCAAGCCAAAGGCAGAGGCTTTAACTCACTGAGCCACCCAGGCGCCCCGCAACCCTTTCTTTTCTTCTCTCTCCTGCACACCCCTTTAGTGGATTTACAGGCTAAGCCTCTATCTCCCCTCCCCACCCTTGCCTGAGTTTTAGACCCTTCCTTCTAGCCGCCCCCCCCCCCCGCCCCCGAGCTAAAGAGAAGAGTGACTTTTCTCTGGTATAGAAATGAGCCAGGAGTGTCCCCCGCCACCCACCCTGCCACCCCAGGCCCATAAATCACCACTGTCAGCTCGGTCTCCCTTTGATCCTGGAACTCCTAGGCTCAAAAACCTGGCGTGGCCCCCCATTGTCCTCAGCATAAAAAGCCCACAGCACTTGCGCGTGTACTTCTCATTTGGCAGTCCTAACTCATGCGATCTGTGTTCCTTGGTTGTCTGAGTGAATGGGGGCAGTGGACACTATAGAGTCACTGCCCCCCCCCCGGGACCTTTTCCTGACTCCCCTCCGCGAGCGGCTCGGGAACCCGTGCGCCCCGCCTTAGGGGCCCCCCGGGCTTCATTGCCTGGACCGCAGTCGTCGGCTCCCCCGCCGGACTGCAACCTACAAGGGGCCAGGGTGGCGGCTGCCTCGTTATCTGGGGTGTCGCGGACCGGGCGCCGCGCCTGACCCGTTGTAGGTTCCCCACGGACGCGTTAGGCGACCGGAGCGAGCGGAGGTGGGGGTGCAGGCAGGGTCGCCGCCACTTTCGCGCCTGCAGATGAGGGTCTGAGCCGCGGCCGAGCGCAGCGCGCGGATAGCTGCCGGGCGGAGACGGAGAACGCCGCGCCGCTGGGTCTCCAGCAAAGAAAGGGTTAAGCCGCCAGCGCGCGCCCACCCTCTCCAAGGCGAGGGGAAGAGTCCGGCAGAAGGTCCTGTTTACCGGAGCCGCTCGAGTCCGCGCGGCCCTGGGAGAGGCGTTGCCGTGGCAACGGGCCGGGCGCCCGCCAGCTGCGGATGAGCTCACTGGAGCGGCGGCGGGCGGGGGGCGGCGGCGGGGCGCGCGGCCCGGCGGAGAGGACGCGGCAGCCGGCCGAGCCCGCCCTCCACTCGCCCACAGCGGCGGCCGGGCGGCGGGCACGCGAGCGGAGGGCGCGCGGCTCGCCGGGCGCCGGGAGAGGCCCGGCCGACAGCAGGGCGGAGGGCCGCGGGCCATGGCGCCCCGGGCCCCCGCCGCCCGCCGCCCCCGCCCGCCCGGGCGCCCCCGAGCTGCGCCTCGGAGACCGCGGAGCGGGAGCCCGCCGGGAGGTAGGGCCGGGCGGGGGGAAGCGAGGAGGGGACGCGCGGGGCGGGGTGGGGGTGGGGGCGCCGCGGAGGGGCACGCGCCGGGGGGGGAGGGGAGGCGGCGGTGGGAGCTGCCCGGGGCGGGAGAGGGGAAGTGGCTCTTTGCAGACCCAAGACCGGGGCTCGCGTGTGCGGACGTGGGGACCGAGGCGCTTCAGCCCGCCGGGTGGGACTTGAGCGAAGCCCTGGCCAGACGGCCTCCGGGGGCTCGGGACGACTTTCAGGGCCGAGCGGGGAAGCCGTTGCCCCGCGCCTCGGGAACCTGCAGAGACTGGGCAGAGCCGGCCCTCCGCCGGGCTGGGTCCCAGGGGCGAGAGTGTGAGCGTGAGTGTGTGCGTGGGTGTGTAGAGAAGGAGTCGAGTGGGGCTGAGGGGGCCGAGCAGCCAGACACCCGCTGCCCGCTGTGGTCCGAGTGCGCAGTCTTGGGAAGGCGGATGGTGAAGATGACAATGATCTTATTTCTCCCACTTTTCCCCCAAGGATGGAGTTGGGAGCAGAAGGAGCCCAGGGGGGCGTCTCTTAACAACAGGAGATACAATCAAGGTTGGGAGGGATCCCAGAGAGCTGGGTTCAAACCCCTGAGGAGAGGCAGACCTCAGCGGTGGAGTCCTTTCCCGGAGGGGACGCTGTGGGGACGCGGGGCGGTGCGCTCCGGGGCTGGGCGGGAGAAAGGGAAGAGCGGTGACTGGTCAGCCAGCGCTGGGGAAGGAGCCGGCGGACCTCGGGCCGGTGTGGGTGTGCTTCGGGGATGTGACTTCTCTAACGCTCCCAAGGACCCAGGTAATAATGGCCCCAGGGCAGTAGGCTAGTAAGGGGCTCCCTACCATAACTTTGTTATTAAACTCTTGCACCCTTGGTTACAACTTAACAAAATCCTTTCTGCTTGCATCATCAAGAGTACTGAACGCACCAGAGGAGTGGAGTAGAAAGTCTTTGGTTTGGGCTGCTTTGGTGGAGCCAAATTCTGTGAGAAGTAAAGGCAAATAGTAACTGGTTTTGATGACGGGTCGTGAAAAGTCTGGCGGAGGAGGATGGCCTTCGGTCCTTTTACTGGAACGATTTGAAGCCTCCCTGGGTTGTGTAATCATTCACTTAAAAGCTTTGTGCTAGGCATTAGGAACAAATACAGCAATGAATAAGATATATCTCTCTTCCTTCCAGAACCAATCATCCTGCTTGAGTAGTCAAAAAATTAAAAGCAGGGGCACCTGGAGGGCTCAGTCAGTAGAGCATGGGATTCTTGATCTCGGGGTTGTGAGTTCAAGCCCCACACTGGATACAGAGATTACTTAAAAATAAAATTAAAAAAAAAAAATTCAAACCTGTCCTAGGCTGGCCTAGCTGAGTGCTACATGCTAGGGGAGCCCAGAGCAAGGCCACCCAACTCGGGAGAGGCCCACAGACGAGGTAATGCTGGGACTGAGCCCTGAAAACTTCTTCACTGGGAGAACAAAGCAAGGAAAGTGGTTCCAGCCTGAGGGAACAGAAATCACAAAGTCACCAAGAGGGAAGTGGGGGAAGATAAGTGTGGGGAGAACTCACAGTGTGCCGCCAGAGGGAAGGGGATGTCACTGAAGCTGGAGTGATGGGTTCCTCCTGATGTCCTAGAGAGCCTGTTCTGGTTGTTGGGTGGGGGCCTGGAGGATGTGACCAAGGCCACGCGGCACCCAGGCCGGAGTTTCTGACGCACAGACAATTGGCGATGCTGAGGTAGGATGGAAGGATCCAAGAGATAAAGAGGTAGGACCCGGTGACAGGCTCCGGTGCAGATGAGGTAACTTAGACTGAAACTAAGTGCCCCAAAGCTCAGGAGAAAACAAAGCAGAGCAAAAGGAATGGATATTTTGAGTGGCCCAAGTTTAGCAGATTACAACACTTGGACAATGAATTTGGCTCTAAATTTTCTGGCAGCTTAGAGACAAACAAAAATACACTGACTTGCACAGTTTTGGATTTTGGACAACAGAAAGCTTACAAATTATTTTTCAGAACACAGTTTTTCCTGGAATTAACTCAGCAGGGAGTTTGTCGTGAGGAACTTGGTGTAAAGACTAAAGAGTGATATAGAAAAAAAAAATCTTCATTGTTGGTGTTTTACAAAAGATGGGAAGATAAAATTCCACATGACTATCTTCCTATACCATCTTCCTGTTATGACTCGGGGACTTACTGCCTTTCTGTGGGCTGCTGAGTGTCGCTCAGGCTTGTGGGCAGTGGCCATGCAGGCCGCTGGAGCCAGGGGAAATCGGTGTGGAGGAGGAGGAAGAGGGGACACCAGCGTGGGTGGATGTAGAGTGCAAAGCACGTGGGTGCCCATCTTGACGGGAAGGGAGCAAGTCACAGCATGGTCCGCCGCCCGCTGGGCTAGACTCTGTCTGGTCTGGTGAAGGGTCTGGTAGGACAGTGTGCATCCGGAAATCCTGACCAAAGGAAAATGGGGAGTGAGAGCAGCATTTGAGGATTCCCTTCCCATGGACAAAGCATTTCCCCCACCGTGGTCTGGGTCTTTCTACCCTCAGACCTGATGTTAAGCCTACTTCTCAGCAGTAGGGGAAGGGTGGGACTCAGGAGACGAGATTCACTGGAGTGCGGGTGCAGCCAGGGAGGGCGGGAATCTTGTTTGCTGCAACACAAGAAATGTCACAGAAGAGCGGGAGGTGTAAGCCGAGCTGGGGTGGACATTCTGGGGACTCAGTCACCAGTCTCCCAGCGGGCCAGGCCCTTCTCTGTGCTTTCTGCAGAAGGGACCGAACCTGCAGAATTCATGTCAATGCATGGCTTCTGTTGAAACCATTTCTTGCTCATTTTAGGTATCCTAAATTAGCACTGAGTAGGTATGAGATTCTACTCCCCAACCCCCCCATCATGTTTCTTAACATTTGTTTTCAATATTTTATTTATTTATTTGACAGAGATCACAAGTAGACAGAGAGGCAGGCGGAGGCGGCGGGGTCGGGTGGGGGGAGGCTCCCTGCTGAGCAGAAATCTGATGCTGGGCTTGATCCCAGGACCCTGGGATCATGACCAGAGCCGCAGGCAGAGGCTTTAACCCACTGAGCCACCCAGGTGCCCCGTTTCTTAACATTTTTAACTCAGGGTGCACTTTAGAACACTTTGATGTCCTGGGTGAGCATTTTATTTTTTTTTAAACAACGGGTGCCTCCACGCCCTACCTCCCCTGTGGATTAAATAAAAATCTCTGAGAATGGGATCTGGGTATCAGGTTATTTGAAAAGCCACAGGTGATTTTAAGGTACAGCCAGAGGTAGGGGCACCTGGGTGGCTCAGTGGGTTAAGCCTCTGCCTTTGGCTCAGGTCATGATCTCAGGGTCCTGGGATCAGGTCCGGCTCTCAGGCTCTCTGCTCAGCGGGGAGTCTACTTCTGCCTCTCTCTGCCTGCCTCTCTGCCTACTTGTCAAATAAATAAAAACAAAATCTTAAAAAAAAAAAAAAAAGTACAACCAGAGGTGAGAGGGGCTGCTTTAGCAGTCATATAAAGGATTTCTCACAGCAGGGGACAGAAACCTCAGATTCCAAAAGCAGGGACCCCATAAATTTAAAATTAGGAAGCCTGTTACTCATTATGAAATCAAATGGCTGATCAACCTTCAACATCAGGATTTAAAGTCAGCTTGAACAGATACAGATAAGAAGGCTAGTGGCAGACATATTCATGTGAAGCTTCATGTGTATGTGAAGTATTTTTAAAAAATAGAAATTCTAAAAGCATAATCACACAGCTTATGCAGTTAGATCTGTCTAATCCAATTTTATGTAGTACCCAAACTGAAAAGCTTTGGCACCTTTCTCTTTTTGGCTGGAACCCACTTAAGTCTACTTTTCTTGAGTGCTGAGCTTCTGAGTTCTGGGTTCTTTCTACTTGCCTCCTGATAGTCAAGTGTATTTGTTTTCTGACCCATGTCTTCTGGATTGGAAAAAAGCTGGGAGAATTAGTTTGCAATTGAATGTCCATAAAGTGACAGTCAAAAGGAATGAATCTCTAAGGGTTGAATTCTGTACCTCTGACAGGATAATAGGAAAATTTTGAGGCTTGATGACTTTCCCAACAACACTCAAATACACCTTGCAGGCATTCATTTCTTTGGCTGTGGGCAAAGTTGACTCAGCTTCCTTTACACTCTCTGGAACCCCAGCCCCTTCTTTTTTGCTTCCTGAGGGCCCGTGGAATGTCTCACAGACATTATGAGTGACCAAGGTTATGTCATGCCCAGTCTCCTGTGTCCAGGCATGGACCCTTCTTCCTCTACAGAGCCATATGGCCTCCAAAGGTACCCCAGCCTCTCATTTTTTTTAAAGATTTTATTTATTTGTCAGAGAGAGAACCCTAGCAGGGGGAGTGGCAGGTAGAGAGAGAAACAGGCTTCCTGCCAAGCAAGGAGCCTGAAGTGGGACTCGATCCCAGGACCCAGGGATCATGACCTAAGCTGAAAGTCAACGCTTAACCAACTGAGCCTCCCAGGTGCCCCACCCCAGGCCCTCTTTAACTCCCCCACATTGGCTACCCAACAGAAGGACTGACAGGCACATTTGCCCCTTTAATTATAGGAGGCAAGTCAGTGCCTAGAACTGAGATGAGCGATTACCTCAGTTTTCTACATTTGATGTCCAAAGACAGAATATGTTGGGAAGCCAGAGTCAGACCATCTTTTACACTTGTGTTAAGACCATCTTCTGATCTGAGGAGAAATGTCGACTCTCAGCTTGTCTAGAAGTTAAGCCCTTTGCCATCCGTAGCCCAGAGGGTCTTTGCCTTTGGCTTCGCTTTGACACAGGCTTTCCCCTGTGCCTGCAGTTGGCTGGAAGAGAGGTGAGCCCTAGACCACCCCCTCCACCCACCCCACCCCCACCCCCCCACCCCCGTCTAATAGGCTCAACTGCCAAAAACTGTTATCTTTTCCCCCCTGGCCTTAGGGAAGGAAGGGGTGAGTCACCTTCGTGGCAAGCTCAGGGAAGAGGTTAGCTTCCCTCAGTAGTGGGGAACCAAGAGGTTCCATGCTCCCTTTCGGAAGGAAATGAGAGCAGGATCGAGCTGGAGAGTGGGGTCAGGACAGGAAGCTGTGACCGTGACCATCCTTCCATGGTCCCCAGGGCTGCACGTCTTATCAGTAGGGCTCGACAGACCAGTTCAAGCACAGCATCAAATGCATTTCCTTTGGTGGTTTTGTGGTCCTAGAAAGTGTACTTTAAAATTACAAGATTGCTTTTATATAGATCCTTGTATATATACATATATCTTTCTGTGTAAACTGTGGAAGTTCTGCTTGTTGGAAAACATTTAAGCAATTCGTAAAAAGAATAAAACAGGGACGCCTGGGTGGCTCAGTTGGTTAAGCAGCTGCCTTCGGCTCAGGTCATGATCCCAGCGTCCTGGGATCAAGTCTCACATCGGGCTCCTTGCTCAGCAGTGAGCCTGCTTCTAACCTCTGCCTCTGCCTGCCACTCTGTCTGCCTGTGCTCGCTCATGCGCTCTCTCTCTATATCTGACAAATAAATAAATAAATAAAATAAAATCTTTAAAAATAAAATTTAAAAAAAATAAAA
>ML109470.1:0-20613 GCA_003697995.1 Taxidea taxus jeffersonii | reverse complement strand
AGGGGACATACATAGTCCCGTCCTTCCCGCCCCCCTTCTGTGTGGATGGCCTTCATTTGTTTAGCACATTATCTATTTATGAGCCCTGGGTTGTTTCTGAGTTTAGCTACTACAAACAGTCTCTGGCACTTGTTGCAGTATTTCTGTAAGATAAATTCCTAGAGGCGTAATTGCTAGATTAAAATAGATTTCAAAGCCACATGCATATTGAATATCGTTAGGCCTGGTGATGGACATTTCAAAAATGAGATTCCAATGCTCTGTCTTTAAAAAATGTAAAATATATTCCCTTAATCCAAGTGTTCCCACCCCAGTTCCCCCCACTGAATTTACTATGAGTTTCTATTTAAGTTTTTCTGAAACTTAAAATTCACAATGTGGTATATTCATAAAGAGAATCTACTCTTTCAAGTTTTATTAAGTTAAAATAAGCAACATATTAAATTTTAATTTCGAAGAGGTTTTTTATGTTTTATAGGTTGTTATCCAACGAACTGACTTAATTTTGTCTCTGGCTGCTGGTTTCGTGTTCCTATAACCTTGATCCCACGTAACCACCATTCCACATATTGTGTAGGCGGAAACGTGGGATGGGTGGGGTGGTTACACACAGGAGTCAACCCAGTGCAGTAATCCACGGTGCCTTCCCCTTTCTCCCTCATGCTTCCTCACTTCTCAGAAAGGAAGACGTCACAGTGTTGCATTTGACCTAGCATGAGGTTCCCTGCAAATCCACTGTGGCTCATGGATAGGGCAACCATATATCCAAACTGGGACACTTTGAAAGTAAGAAGGGAGCCCCTAAGATAAGTTGTTAGTTGGCCTACAACAGGCCTACCCTGGGACTGTCCTTGGAATTTGCATCTTGTCGCTGCCCTGGGAAAGGGTGAGAGTTGCCCATGTCCGTCCCTTCTCCCTGCTCATCCCAGTGCATTGACATAAGCAGACATGAGTTTGTACTATCCTCTGCCCACCCGCGCAGCCTTGTTTAGCCCCCCTAGAGTAGATTCCAAAACCAGGGACGGAAGAGGGGTCAGGTGCTACATGTGAACTTCTCCTTCTGACTTAAAGAGTCAGAGGAGGGATGCCTGGGTGGCTCAGTGGGTTAAGCATCTGCCTTCTGCTCGGTCATGATCTCAGCGTCCTGGGATCAAGCCCTGCGTCAGGCTCTCTGCTCAGTGGCGAGTCTGCTTCTCCCTCTTCCTCTCCTTCTGTGATCTCTCTCGCTCTCACTCCCTCTCAAATAGATTAATAAAATCTTTTAAAAAAAGAGAGAAAGAGGAGATGGAGACTACTGTCCCTGCCAACTCCCAGTTCGCCCTTAGAAAAATAATAACTGTCTTTTTTCAGCAAATGGAACCACTGAAGCAGGACACTTCGTAATTTTATGTGCTTTTCATGTCTCTGGGATTTACAGGCTAAACCACCCCAGATGACCAGACAAAGAAATCTGTACGGGATCATGCAGCAAATCAGGATTAAAACTGTGCTTTGCATGATCAGGGGAGAAGTTAGCTCCGGGAGAAGCCATAGAGGACCAATCTGATTGCTGGGCAAGGGTGATGGTCAGCCTGAGATTTAGAACTTGCATCCCCAGCAGCTGGAGTGGGCCAGTTTCTCAGCCACAGACTTGGTCAGGGGTGGTGACTGGGAAAGCACAAAGGAGCTTCTCAAAGCAGCTTATGGGTGCTCTGGACTTCTCTGCCAGAAAATGTCTCTAGCCCTCTGGGGGTTCAGGGGGTTCTCTACTTAATACTATGAGTTGCAGGTGAGAGAGCTTCAGATTTGGAATGAAGTGTGTGGTCATTCAACCCCAAGTAAAACTCCCTGGCATCTTGTGGCCACTGTCATCCTTTCCATCTGGTCCATGTCATCATCTGTGTTAGTGATAGTCAGTAAATATGCACAGGCTCCCAGGACATCAAAAAGGGACCAGTGCTCTCTGTTTACCCTCTGGCTGAACCAGTGCATCTAACGGGGTGAAAAAATGTCAGAGGAGAGGGAGCTCCTTGATGCCTCCCAAAACCATGAGACTTGGAGGTCCCAGAACTGCCAAGATGGGGCCAAGAAGGGCTCTCCTCTCCCCTGAACACAGGATAGCCAAGATCCCTGGCCTGGGGCAGAGAGGAGAGAGCTGGGGAAAGGGTCAAAGAGGCAGCTTCGGATACACACACAGTGCCAGGTATAGGCTCCCAGCTGCCTGGAGGAAAAGAGAAGGAGGATGCTCTCCGGGTATGGAGGGGTGGGGAGATGGAGCGACAGGAAGAGCCCCTGAGACTAGTCCACCAGCCACTCCCTAAGGCCCTGAAATCTGGCATCCTTCCCTAACCGGCTGCTGAGACCTATCCCCAGTTACTAATGATGGACCCAGTGGCCGGTTCCCTGTTCTTTAGCTCCCTGATGTACGTGACCCCCCCACCCCGACCCAGGTCAAGGTTGATGTAGAACCGCTGTGCACTGGTACATCAATCCACTTGTCAATATGCTGACTGCTTCTGAGCAGCTGAGCTCCCAGGGTCCCACATTCCCCAGAACCTCAACTTCCCCAGATCCAGCCATGACAGGGTTAACAGTGAAGCCACTCTGAATGGCTGGTGGCCCAGCCACCCCTTTGGTAAGTGCTCTGAATAGTGCCTCCTCACCTGAGACCCCCATACTCTTTGGCTTATCCTCATTCTCTTTAGAAAAGGAGATGGCCACTGATTCATTTTCTTTTTCTTATTTGACAAGCATTTATGCCTCACTCATAGTAGACCGAGTGTGTGTGAGGAGGAATGAAAAGAAGCCCAAGGCCGGTGTTCTACCATCAGACTGCAGCATCTGGTTGGAAGGCCCAGATAAAGAAAAAGAAACTGAGGCAAGAATAACGGGGAACTGCCAGAGCCAGTGTCCCACTTCCCTTGTCTGCAGTTGACCCTCAGGGAGCTCCTTGTGGCCAAGGGTTCCCAGGCTCCCGCCCAGATTTACCCCTCTAAGGGGCTTCCTTCCCCAGACCCTTAGATCTTTACTTCTGACTGCCTACCCAACAAAGTTCCTCTTGAAGGTGCCATTTTAACCCTGTCACGTCCCAAAGAGTGCATATTTTCGTGATGTGTCCTCTTCATTTTCCCAGGATAGCCTGTCGTAACTCCTCCTTGCTTTCAGGACATGGCCAAGTGTAAGCCCCCAACTCACTTCATCTTCTCTTGGCTCCCATCACACATCTGATGACTTCCATCCCCCGAGTCCATCCGTGCCCCCTGGGGCAGGAGTGTGCCTTCTCACTCCTGCCTTGCCTAGATCACATTCTCCCTCCACCTATTGGAACCCAGTCTAGTCCTAGGGGCTACCAGATCTGACCTCTTCGCAGCGGTCTGTGACTCCTCTGACTTCCATCTTCCTTCTCTCCTTCCCTCCAGTTAGGATTTGCTTCGTGACCCTCACCACTATAGTTCAAGTTTAGTCCTCGAACCAACCTCCTGTTGTGATTTCTGCGGACCGTGTGTCGGGCACTCCGTGGACTGCTGCTGTCTTCTTGTCCTGAACAGTTGCAGTCTTCTATTGCCATTTGGTTGACTGGGTTCATAGCTGTCATCTGCAGCTCCAAGAGGCAGGGACCATCCGTATATTTGTGCATGTCCCAGTGGCACCTCATGCGGACTACTGTACTCAGCCCTTTGGGTTAATCTTATTCACTGCATTCAGATCCATCCATGCTGGCCCAGATGAGCTAAATAAAATCACAGGGGAAGGACCATTTCCCATTTCTCAAAACCTAGCTAAATAAAAGGGAACACGTTCCCAGGCACTGCACAACTTCCAAGGACCAGATACCAGGCACAGATAGTAAACAAACAGAAACAGGGCCTCAGAGTTCAGGGAGCCTGAAATGGAGGGGGAGGGGAGGAGAAAGGAGGGAGAGTCAGGATGAGCCCGCTGTGCTGATGGGGTGGGCTTCTCCTCCCTCCACCTCCAGCCCCTAAGCTGAGCATGATCACGTCCCAGTTCCTACTGGAAAGGAAAGGGGGTCAGCTCCCTCTTACAATTTCAAAACCAATTTGTACACAGTAATAGCAGTTCCACGTTTGAGAGTGGTTTACAGCTTTGCCACGCTTGCGAACAACAGAGGCTAGATCAGCAGCCCTGCAGAGAAGTTGAGGCCGTGATAGTATTATTAATCCAAGCTCCCATATTATTACTCGCATTTTATTATCTGGCGGAGTTAAGCTCGCTCTATTACAGAAGACGTGTGGAGCACGTTTTCTAGGACATGTGCCGTGCCGAATGCTTTACAGGTGCAGTCTCATTTAGTCCTTCCTGCATTATTTCAAAAGAGGTGCTGCAAGTCCACAGTTTTACAGAGGAGAGAACGAAGTCCTTGAAAAGTAACTTGTCCAAGGCCCACCAGCTCAAGTGGCAGAGCTCAAGTTTGAACCTGGGTCTGTTTACGCACTCTTTGCTTTTCACCCCCATCGTTCAAGGCCTTTCCCAGAACCGGGGGGGCCATGGCAGAGCAGCCTGGGCTCCCTTCTCCCTCTCTGGTCTCGGGAGCCACAGTGCAGGCCCCGGGAAAGGGGATGCGAGATGACGTCTTCCTCTAAGATTGCTGCCTTTTGTCCAAATGTGCTGGCCGGGAGCCAAGCTGGAAAGTCTCTGCTCATGGAAAGAAAGAGAACAGAAGCCAGCAAAAGAGGGTGGGAAAGGGCTTGAGGGGGAGGAAAGGAAGAGGAGGGCAGGGATTAGAAAGGGAGAGAGGAGGTGGGCAAATGAGGAGTTTGGGGCAGCCCAGCTGGAGCCAGAGCTGGGTGTCGGGAAGCAAACCGAATAGGGCCTTTAGGTGCCTCCTTTCAAGTGGCGCTTCATGGTGCGGGTGTGGTGTGAACATCTGGCCCTGGAGGCTCTCCAGGTGCTTAGGGCCCAGGACAGATCCCCCAGGGGTAGGGGACTACCTCTCCTGTTCGGTGAGGTCAGGTTACATGGAACATCAGGAGAGCTTGAGGGCTGTCTCTGGAAGTGGAAGGGATGGTCAGGCAGTACCTTGGAGCCAGGGTGTTCGAGGTGGGCAGGGAAGGGATGGAGGGGAGGTAGGAGAGGGGATGGGTGCCGGGTACTTGGAATAAAATCCAGTCATAACAATGTACTGAGAAGCTACTCTGTACCCAGGAGAGGAAGGCCTGTACCCTGCCCCCAAGGCATTTATTTGGGTGCTAGGCACTGGACTCTAGAATCTGACAACCTGGACTCATCCAGCATCCATGTGACCTTAGGAAAAGTTATTCCCTCCAGACCTCAGTTTCCACATCTGTAAAGGGGAGGCAGTGTTAAGGGTGGTGTGAGGATTCAATGCAAGAATCGATGTAGAATCTTGCCTACAGCATAGTAAATACTCATAAATGTTAGCTTTTATTTAGTTTTATTTATTATATAATTTATTATGTATAGTTATTTAGTTATAAATAAATAATAATGAACAAATTCATTCATTATTGCAGTTTGAAGCAGCAAACAAAGATGTGGAACCTTAAGTAAAATGTATTTATTTTGATTTTTTTAAGGATTTTATTTATTTATTTTCAAAGAGGGAGAGATGGGGCAAGCCCGAGGGGGTGGGGCTGGATCTCGCAACCCCGAGATCACCACCTGAGCCCAAATCAAGAGTCGGACGCTCAACTGACGGAGCCACCCAGGCGCCCAGAGTAAAACATATTTCAGTAACAGTTGAACGCAGCCACTGAAGAGATAAGACAAGGTTATGCACATTTACTTAGATTATCAAATGTAAATAAGTTAATAATTGCTCTAGAATAATAATAATCTAATAATCTTCTTCAGAAGATTGAATAACTTTAGTTTGGGGGGTCAGAGTAGGTTTTATGGAAAAGTTAGGATTTAAACCAGATTTTGAGGGGCAGGTGGGAATAGAATAGCAAGGAAAAGGGAGGGAACAACTGAGGGAAAGAATAGGAACAGAAGTGTGGGGCTGAAAAACTCTAATTCCAAGTATTTGCCAACAGGGCATTCTAGCTATTCTCTTGCCCACGGTAGACACTTGGGCGAGGTATTCCTTTACATACATTTCAGCTGCAAGAGTTGATGGCCAGGATGCTGCATCTGGTGGAAGGGCATCTGGATGTGACCTCGCATGCCCCACCCCCCCTGCCCGGGTCTGTGTCTTGGCGGCTTTTGGTAGGTCTCTCCTCTATGCTTCACTGCCGTTCTTTCCCTTTGGCTTCAGTCTTTGCCTTTCCTTTTGATTCTCTGGCCCTACTTTTCTCTGTCTTAACCTTATTCTCCAGTTCATTTCCCTTAACCTGCTAACACAAAGTCTCTTTTCCTCCCTGGTATACGGCAGGGAAGCTCTGAACACTATATTTTTTCGTTAAATTTTTTTTAAAAAGAAGAAAAATCATTCCCTGGGAGCCAGCGGCTAATATTACCTGGCATCTGTGGGGCAAATGTTTGTTTTCTTTTGTGGCTTTATAAAAGTCCCTCTATGTCCTAATAACAAAGGACATTTCTCATTTCTAAAACAAAAACAAAAACAAACCAAAACCCCAGCTGACCAAAAAGCAGACCAAGAAGAGAAGTGAACCACCTTCATCAAGAACACATAGACCCAGGTTCCCCTAGGACAGCTTTTCTATTGAAATGTGAGTCATCTGGGGAAAGGAAAAGAGTATGAAGCTGGTGAATGAGCCCTAGATGGGGCAGTAGGAGCCCTGGGTCCTGCTCCTGCCTCCACCACCACCCAGCCAGGTGACCAAAGCTAGGTAAGCCATGATACTCTCAGGCCACAGTGTCATTGTTTTTAGCCCCAACTTACTCCTGATCCATCCCCTTTCTGTGTTCAAATTTAGGAGCTTCTCCATGCCACGGGCTTTCTGGCTTCATTATGTGTCTCTCCCACCCTTCCTTTTCTCTTTGAATTTCCTCACTTGACTGGGGCCTCGAAAGTACTGTCATTTACAGGCTGGGTTCCCAGTACTGACTGGGTCACGAGGGGAGAATTGCTGAGGCCAGGAGGAGGATGTGGAAGGCTGGGTCAGCCAGTGCAGGCGTCATTCCCAACAGGGTCCTGGGAGAAGGGGCTCAGCATTTCCTGAAGGGAAATGACTCCCATAAATAGACAAGAGAGATGGGAAAAGGATTCGTCCATTCCTTCCCTCCTGTCAACTCAGCTCTTCCTTTTGGTGTCCAGACCATGCAAAACTCTTAGAAATATTTTTTTGTTCAAACGTGTCCCTGCCAGTGTGTGTGTGTGTGTGAGAGAGAGAGATGTGATATCTGCTTTCTTGTATATATACTATAGATCTAAAATAAGACCTGAAGAAGGCATGTGTGCCTTTTATTTATTCATTTACCCACGGTAACTTCTCATTAGTCCACTCCAGTATAAACCTAGAATTTTTTAAGTGGGTTTTTTTGGGGGGGGGGAGAATGTTCATTTTCTGATACCCCGTCTTATTTAAGGGTTCATCCAAGGATTCAGTCGCTCTCCTGTAGTAATGCTTATAATATGCTCTTCAAGTCCTTGGAAAGGTTAGGTCTCCTGATAGCTTTCCTAAGAAGTTTCCAGCGCCTCCAGTGTCATGAAGAGACTTCAGGAAGGGAAAGGACTTCTTGAGAGCTGCCCTTCTGCTCCTGACCGGGAATGATCGCATCCCACCCGACCTCCTGTGCCAGGCTGGAGGCCGACCCGAGGGGGCTTTAGCTTCCTCAGTAGCTGAAGCTTGCTCTCAGCTACAGTGATCTGGGTGCGGATTCATGTTTAAAACTCATACACACAGGGACGCCGGGGTGGCTCAGTTAAGCTTCTGCCTTCAGCTGAGGTCGTGATCTCCCTGGTCCTGGGATGGACCCCAAGGTCACGCCCCGTACTCAGCTAAGCGTCTGCTTTTCACTCTCCCTCTGCGCTCTCTCAATCTCAAAAATAAGTAAAATAAAATGTTAAAAGAAAAAAAAAGAAGACCTCACACATACAGTAGCTTTACGTTTTCGCTTTGGGAAGGTAGTTGAACACAGACGAACACAGACCTCACACGGCACCACGCGCCGGGGGGATTCTTCTGGTTGCTTAAGCCAAAGTATGAAGATGTCTCCTAGAAGCCACGGGCAGGACGGCAGCCTAGCCTCAAGAGAGGGGACTGATCCAGGGGGTGCCCAGCCACCTCCGCACCGCCATCATTGCCTCCGACGGCCCAGGTCTCTCGGCTCCCTATTCCCAGAGCTGGCGGGTGGCCCGCCCTCACAGCCCAGTGTTGCCGCGGTCCAGCCACGCAGATCGGCGCCACGCCCTCGGACTGGAATCTGATTGGCCCAGCTTGAGTCAGGCTGCCTCTAGAACCAATCAGCTGGGGCTGGGGGCGGGCTCATCAGCCCAACATGGCTGCCAGATGCCCTGGGACCCTTTGGATGAGGGATGGGACAGTTTGTAGAAAAAGGGACCTGCCTGTGAGGTAGGCAAGCTCCACATAGCGCCAGCCATATCTACTACCCGTGTTATGTTTCTTTGACCGTTTTGTGTTCCTTTGTTTTGCCATTGTGTTCTCTAAGGACCCTGGTTTCTTGGATTTGTTCTCTAAGTGCTGTCAGAAATACTGCTTGTGGAGGAAGTAATGACTTTCTGGAGCAGGGCTTTCGGGCCAGACGGATCTCTTAAAATCTCGGTGATGCTGTTACGACTTCCTGTTACCTACTCGGTACATGGTACTGGATGCTTGGATTGATCCTTCTTCCTCTGCCCACCCCCCTTCATTTTTTGGGGGGGTCATAGCTTTATTGAAGTATAATTCACTTACTATCAAAATTCATCCATTTAAAGCATACAGTTTAATGGTTACTAGTATATTCACAGAGCTGTGCAGCCACCACCACAGGTTTAGAACATTTTCATCACGAAAGAAGAAACCCATACATGCCGCTTAGCTATCACCCCCAACTCCCTCTCCTTTCCCCTCAGCCCTAAGCAACCACTCACCTACTGTCTGTCTCTATAGACATTTCAGATAAACGGACTCATTCAACGGACAGGCTTTTGTGACTGGCTTCCATTCACTTAGCGTCATGTTTTCAAGGTTCACGTTGTAACATGTATCAATACGGGCTTCGTGGCTTTTATGGCTGAAGAACATTCCATGGTGTGGGTATACCACATTTTCGTTATCTGTTCATCAGTTGAGGGCATTTGGATTATTTCTACTTTGTGGCCATTATGAATAATCCTGCTGTGAATGTCAGTGTAGAAAAACATAGGTGGACGTATGTTTTCATTTGTCTTGGGCCATGCATTATTTCTAGAATTACGTTTGTAAAGTGCTTAAATCAATGGCTGACAGATCACAGGATATAACAGTTCTAATTTCTTTACCCTGACCTTCCCAAAGGTTATGAATGAAAGCTATTTCCTGCTTGCTGCCCTAAGAAGAAAGTCGGGCTCCCCTAAAGAGCCTGACCTCTGCGGATCAGACTCTGAGGTTACTGTCCCCTGGGTCTTGGCATCACCAAGAAGCAGATTCTTGCATCAGGTTGTGAGAGGTGGCAATCCAGGCTGGTTCTGATGGAAGGTACTGAGAGAGCAGATAAGGAGGTTTGGGGGCCGAAATACAGAATTTGAAGTAGAGAGTTACAAATTCCCTGTTCGTCTCTCTCTCTCTTATTTTTTTAAAGATTTTATTTATTTATTTCAGAGAGAGCAAGAAAGAGCAAGCATGGTGGGAGGGGCAGAGGGAGAAGAGAATCTCCAACAGACTGCACAGGAACAAGGAGCCTGACCAGGGGCTCAACGCAGGGCTTGATCCCAGGACCCTGAGGCCATGACCTGAGCTGAAACCAAGAGTCCGACACTTAACCAACTGTGCCACCTAGGGTTGCCTTGTTCTGTCTCTTAAACAACTGTGATTCTGGGCAAGTCTCTGAGCCTTGATCTCACCTTCAAAATAAGGATAACAATAACACACCTGGAAGTTGGTGGGAAGGAGGGGGGTCATACGTGTTTTAATGTGTGTATGGATATATATATGTGTATATCACATGTAGTGTGTTATAATGTGTGTATGGATATCAGGTGCTGCACAAATGTATTGTAAGCTCCAGGGCTGTCCTAGGAAAAGAATCAGACTTATTTTTTTAAAAGATTTTATTTATTTGTCAGAGCATGCACGTGCACACAAGCAGAGGGAGAAGCAGGCTCCCCAAGGAGCAGGGAGCATGATGCATGACTCAATCCCAGGCCTGAGATAATGACCGGAGCTAAAGGCAGACACTCAACCAACTGAGCCACCCAGGCATCCCCAATGCCCAGACTTTTAGAGATTTTATTTATTTATTTGAGAGAGAGAGAGAGAGAGAGCATGAGAAGGGGGAGGGTCAAAGGGAGAAGCAGACTCCCGGCCGAGCGGGGACCCTGATGTGGAACTCCATCCTGGGACTCCAGGATCATGACCTGAGCCGAAGGCAATCACTTAACCAACTGAGCCACCCAGATGTCCCAAGAATCAGATTTTTAAAAACTTCATTGAAATCACAGCAGGTTCTGAGGGTAGTTGAAACCCTTTGGGAGTTAGGGCAGGCACTGGTCAGATCCTTCAGGGTCTCCTGTTATTAACCCCTCAAGGCTGCGGTCCCCTTGTGAAACCAGTTCTTGCCTGCAGCTGGTTTTCTGCCTCTGAAAAACATGCAGATTATCCTCAGTTCGCCAGAACAGCAGGCACATCACTTTTTTTTTTTTTAATAGGCTCCATGCCCAATGTGGGGCTTGAACTCACTACCCTGAGACCAAGATCTTACAGTGTGATCTTACTAGAACAGCTTTGGGCTGTTTGGTTATTCCAGCATCGTTTATTAAAAAGTCCACTTTTGCCCTAGTGATTTAAGATGCCACCTTTATCATACAAAGTTCTTTTTTGAGAGAGAGAGGGCGTGCGCGAGCCCAAGAGAAGGCGCATGCGCACAAGCAGGTGGAGGGACAGAGGGAAAGGGAGAAGCAGATTCGTTGCTGAGCAGGGAGCCCGATGCAGGGCTGGATCCTGGGACCTTGGGATCATGACCTGAGCCGAAGGCAGACTGTTAACTGATGGAGCCACTCAGGCGCCCCTGTCATATATAATAAGTTCTATGTGTAGTTGGGTCTAGGCTCTCTCTTTTGTTCCACCAGTCTATTTATCTATTCTTGTGGCAGTACCACACTGTTTTAATTATAGAGGCTTTATAGTATGTTTTAAATATATAGTGGTGCCCCCCCATCCCCGCTCCCCCACTCTTTTGTATTTTTCAGTGTTTTCCTAGCTCTTCTTCCATGTCTGGTATTCTGGTTTTAAAGTTTTCAGCATCCTCCTGGGAGGTCGTGGTGGAGGGTTGGGGTAGGTTGGGGGTTGAGTTGTCTTTTGGACCTGGCTGTGCTTACTTACTTCAGTAAACTGGTTTTGTAAGATTCTGTTTTCTTAAGACTTCTAGTGCCCGCATAGAACTCATTTTCCCTAAGCCTCCAAACCAGCATTTTAAAGCAGTCTTCTACTGAGAGAATGTTAAAACTTAGTAAATTTGTATAAAGAGTTTAGAAGTGTTTTTTGTAATATTCTGGCAACTGTACTGCAAACCTGCAATCATTTCCAAATAAAAAAGTCTGTAAGGTTGTTATGCTTATGGTAATATCTTGGTAAAAGCTTTCAGAAAATCTACACAGATCGTGTTCCCAAAGTCGGCCTTGGCTCCCATGTTGCTTGAGCCCTGAAAGGAATCCAGCCACGCAGTTCAGTGTAAGCTCCTTACGGAATTGGCACTGCTTTTCATTCAGTGGTTTTGTGCTTCTTTGAGTGTTTAGTTGTCCTGAGATTATGCAAACATCTATGTCTTTCACCCATATACCCCAAGGAAATTCAGCCCATCCTTCAAGCCCAGATCCACAATGGGATCTTGCTTTCATTGTTTTGTTTATCGTATTGTGTTTTGCATTGCTGTGCGCCTCCCCCCCCAGCTTTATTGAGATATAATTGACATATAACACTGTATAAGTTTAAAGTATAGAACACGATGATATGATATACATATACATTGTGAAGGTTAGTTAACACATCTCACTCACACGGTCGACTTGTGTGTATGTAGTGAGAACATTTAAGATCTACTCCCTTGGGGTGCCTGGGTGGCTCAGTGGGTTAAGGCCTCTGCCTTCGGCTCAGGTCATGATCACGGGGTCCTGGGATTGAGCCCCGCATCGGGCTCTCTGCTCAGTGGGGAGCCTGTTTCCTCCCTCTTTCTCTGCCTGCCTTTCTACCTACTTGTGATCTCTGTCAAATAAATAAATAAAATCTTAAAAAAATACCTTATAAAAAAAAAAGATCTACTTCCTTAGCAACTTTCAAGTGTATAATACAGTATTGTCTTGTGCATCTTCTTTCCTGTACAAGAATGAAGTCTCAGAAGGCAAATCTATGTCTTTATTTTATATTTCTCCCAGGCTTCACTCAGTTCCCTTTGCAAAGTAGACGCGGCTTCACTCAGTTCCCTTTGCAAAGTAGACGCAACTGTTAGTTGGAAGAATGAATTATATAATTATTTTCCTGTTAGCTGGAGGTTTCCATATAGTCACTCTTTGGACCCAGTGAAACATCTGTACTGGGAAGTGGGAGGCCAGAATACAGATCCTGCTGGTCAACTAAGGGAAAGGAGGTAATGAGAACACAGTGTCACTTACCCTTCCCTGATTGCGCTGCCATAGCGAAGCAGGTGGCGGACTGAGGGGTTCAGGTGAGCCAAAATACTGCAGGCACGGTTGTGGCTGCAAGGCAACCAAGGGCCTGCTGGGGGCGCCGCAGGGCAGACCCAGACGCCCACAGAAACAGCTGGGTTTACATTTTCTTTTCTTTTTTTTTTTAAGATTTTATTTATATATTTGTCAGAGAGAGTGAGCACAGGCATACAGAGTGGTAGACAGAGGCAGAGGGAGAAGCAGGCTCCCCGCTGAGCAAGGAGCCCGATTCGGGACTTGATTCGGGGATGCTGGGATCATGACCTGAGCCGAGGGCAGCCTGTTAACCAACTGAGCCACGCAGGTGTCCCTGGGTTTACATTTTCCCCACTCTTTGTAATGGTGATAGTAGTGCATGCTTAATATAGAAATTTTGGAAATGTGGGGAGTTTTGTTGTTGAAATATAGATAAGTAGAGAGAATGGAAAAAATCCTTCCAAGTTTCTTACACTGACAACTGCTGTTCATCATTTGTTGTATTTGCTCCCAGTCATTTTCTTACACAATTTTGAGTAGGAATAGATCCCTCCTCTTCTTTTTTTTAACATTGTTTTATTCAAATTTGATACAAGTTTTTGAATCTTGATTCCAGCATTTTTCCATTTAATAATAGTCTTTTTTTTTCAGCTTGACTTTTTCATTTATTTTTTTAAATAAGAGTTACTGAGATTTATTGCACATACAGTACAGTTCACCCATATAAAGGGTACGGTTTAATGATTTTTAGTGTGTTTACAGACTTTTGCAGTTGTCACCATGATCAATTTTAGGATTTTTTTTTTTAAGAGTTTACTTATTTATTTGGCAGAGACACAGTGAGAGAGGGAACACAAGCAGGGGGAGTGGTAGAGGGAGAAGCAGGCTTCCTGCTGAGCAGGGAGCCCAATGCAGGGCTTGATGTGGGGCTGGTATCATGACCCAAGCCCAAGGCAGACGCTTAATGACTAGCCACCCAGGCACCCCAAATTTAGGACATTTTCATCACCTAAACCCCATACCCATTAGCAATCACTCCCATTTTTCTTGCCCAACCCACTGTCAGCCTAGGCAACCACTGATCTCCTTTCTGTCCTTGTAGAACTGCAGTCCCCTTAAGCACCGGTTTGGTTTTTTTTTTTAAAGATTTATTTTTATTTATTTGAGAGTGCGCGAGGCACATGCACTGGGAGCCCCACTTTAAACATAATTTAATGTGCTCTATAATATTCCATCAAATAACTATATCATGGTTTATATTACCAATATATTGTTTGACATTTAAGTTATTTTTAAGTTTGTAATATTGTAAGTAATACCTGTAAACATTATGCATATATTTTTTCATATTTAGGATTATTTCTTATTTTTCTTAAAGCTAGATTTATTTGCTTATTTGAGAGAGAGAGTGATAGCAAGAGAGATCACAGAGGGAGAGGGAGAAGCAGACTCCAGACTTCCATAGAAGTTAGAAATAAGAAATAGTTTCTGGCTAGCCCAGAACAGAGAAAAGAAGAGCAAGTTTACATATTTGGGGTTGAAAGAAGTTAGAACCTGAGTCCTCCTAGTTTGGTGATCTATAATTTTTTTAAAAAGTATACTTTTATTTTTTTAATGAAGATAATACCACTCTAATGCATGTTGTTTTTTTTTTTTTAATTAGGCTCTACGCCCAATGTGGGGCTTGAACTCACAAACCCCAGATCAAGAGTCACATGTTTCACCAACTGAGCCAGCCGAGCCCCTGTACTTTTTTACTTAAAAGAAAATATATTTACCAGAATTCAGATTCTTAAACCATATTTTGGCAGTGTGAGCATATTTCATAACTTTCATAATTCATACTTTGATGATTTGTGGCAAACTCATAGTAACTTTTTCCAAAGAGGTGACAGCAGTAGTTACAAGCATTGACTCCGGAGGGCTGACAGAGCTAAAACCTTATACACACTGTAGCTTCGTGCTTATAGGCAAGATGGCCACCTAATTGCACTTTTTCTCTTCTTTACCCTCTACAAAATGGACAGCCTAGAAGCAACATATGGGAGTATTTCTGCATCGCAAGTGGGTGAAGGAAAAAGCCTGGTTTGCGAATATTGTTAAGCGAAAATGTGCTTCCATTTTATTAAGGTGGCCAGATACATCCCTGTACATAAGAATGTTCTGCAGGTGTGAAACCCGTGTTTAAGCAAATGATAAGAATAAAAATCTTCAGCTGCCTCTGGCCTCAAGAGCATCACAGAGTGTGGTCCAGCCTGCAGGGTCAGGCTGCTCTAGCCAGATTCCCAGTGCCTTCATTCGGCAGACAAACTGACAGGTGTAGGTCAGGAAAATATTGACCAAGTTGTTAAAAGAAAATATTATTGTCCGGTAACTGAGTTTTCATACCCACAGAAAGTCTTAAAATTACTCAGATTATACTTTTGGTCCTAGGCCTCCTTTAGAATGAAAACAAACCTTGGTATTGAAGTCTGTGTAAGGGACACAGCACTTGAAGCATTTATCCTGGGCTTGAGGGACAGGAGCAGCTCACTGTGTGCTGGTAAGTCCTCAGTCAGATTTTAGAGGCGCTCGGAAATGGGAGCAGACAGACACCCTGGAGTAAAAGGCTGCCTTCCAAAGCAGAGGGCAGAGGAGGGTCTGTTCCCGACTGAGGACACCAGGGGCAGGAAAATAAATATGGTTTATGGGTTCTTAGACTGTAGCGTGAATTCCCTGGGGAGCTTAGAAATGCATATTCCTGGGCCCTGTGACAGTCTGATTCACTGGGTCTGGGGTGGGGCCAGGACTCTTCTCATTCAGCACTCCCTCCTGCTTTTCCTTTTTCTTTTCTTTTTATGACAGCTTTATTGAGATACAATTCACATACCACAAAATTCATCCTTTTTATTTATTCATTTATTTTTTTTTAAGATTTTATTTATTTATTTGAGAGAGAGACACACAGCGAGAAAAGGAATACAAGTAGGGGGAGTGGGAGAGGGAGAAGCAGGCTTCCTACTGTGCAGGGAGCACTATGCAGGGCTGAGCCCAGGACTCTGGGATCATGACCTGAGCCCAAGGCAGATGCTTAACGACTGAGCCAACCAGGCACCCCAAAATTCACCCTTTTTAAAGGGTACAGACACGTGGTCTTTAACATATTCACCAGTCCAGTCATCAGCACTACCTAATATTAGAACATTTTCATCACCTCTCCACCCCCAAGAAAACCCCATACCTATTTACAGTCACTCCCCACACTCCCTTCCCCAGCCCTGGCAAACCACTTATCTGCTTTTCTTTTCTTTTTCTTTTTTTTTTTTTACTTAACATATAGTATATTCTTAGTTTCAAAGGTAAAGCTCAGTGATTTCATCAGTTGCATAGAACACCCAGTGCTCATCACATCACGGGCCCTCCTTAATGCCCATCACCCAGTTACCTCATCCCCCAACCCAACTAATCTGCTTTCTGTCTTTATTGTGTTGCTTGTCCTGGACATTTCATATAAATGGAATCATATAACATGGGTGGTCTTTTGTCACTGTTCTTTTTTCACTTTGTATGGTGTTTTCAAGGTTCATCCATGTCATAGCATGTACGAGTCCTTCATTCCTTTTTATGGCCAAATAATATTCCAGGGGCTAAACCACATGTTTATCCAGTCACCTATTGATGGATATGATAAATATAAGAAAATGATATATGTTCATTCCTTCTTGAACATTCTTATTTGATGGGGGAAGCGTCTGGGCTCAGAAGCAGAACTCCTAGAAATAGGAAGACTTTGATGATTGTTAGCAGAAAAATCATTTCCTTGGCGCTGCCATGGTCTTTGCCTGGTATGGTGCCCTGGGGACCTGGTTCCTTGTGGTGTGTGGTGTTTTTGTGCAGGCATGGTTTAAGCATTTGGTTCAAGAGTGCAGGCTGCGATTCTGCCAAAATGGCCTGCCTGGGTGTTGTTCTGAGGCGGCGCGTAGCCTTCGGCTTCTCTCGTTCCTCACCCGCTTCAGTCCTCTGTCTTCTTCCAAATGTGAAGAAATTTGGTTTTGGAACATACTCCAAAATAAAAAAACTAAAGCTATTATGTAAAATACTAGAGCAATCCATTTAGTTTTTTTTTAATTTTTAATTTTTTAAAGATTTTATTTGTTCATTTGATGCAGAGAGAGACAGCACAAGCAGGGGAAGAGGCAGAGGGAGGGAGAAGCAGGCTCCCCGCCTAGCAGGGAGACCGACATGGGGCTCAATCCCAGGACCCCGGGATCATGACCTGAGCCAAAGGCAGACACTTAACCATCTGAGCCACCCAGGCATGCTTAGTGTTTTTTAAAAACTGTTTTGCTTGAAGAAGATGAGAATGAAGCCTCTAGAGGCTCAGAGTGAGCTTCCCTGAGCAGCTAGACACAGCTGGGGCTGCATGGTTGTGACGGTGCCATTTTTCTTCCTTCTCAACATAGTTCCTGAAAATAAACGTTCCACATATGCTTGCTGTGGAGAAGAATGCTCAGTTGAGAAAAATAACTATTTTTGTTCTACAGTAATTGTGGTTCCTTCTCAATTTTGTGTTTGCTGTTTATAAAATGATAAGAATAAGTTACTAGAATCATAAAAGCCAAATGACTTATAGCTTTATTTGCAACACAAAGAAAAACCATTTAAAATTGAATTGTAGGAGCGCCTGGGTGGCTCAGTTAAGCATCTGCCTTCAGTTCAGGTCATGAAGGATGGAGCCTCCTTCTTGCTCTCCCTCTGCCTGCCATTCCCCCTGCTTGTGCTCTCCCTCTCTCTTTCTCTCTCTCAGTCAAAGGAACAAATAAAATCTTTAAGAAACATTCTAAAAAATCATTTAAAAAAATAAATAATATTGAATTAATGTGCAGTCATTTGTGATGTAAATTGTATTTTTTCATTCAGTATATCAAGTATGACCATTTTATGCACGAATCAAGTGAATATAATGTATATTTACCTATATTCCAGAATACTGGAATATAGGCATACTAACCTTAGAACAGTAAAGGGCACTGGAAAATTATAGTTGTGTGTGTTTTATTCCTCACTCCATCTCCTTCCCCTGCCCAAATTTCTTATTTTTGTTTTTACTGGAGATGTGTATAATGTATTTTTAATTGAGATATAACTCACATAAAATTTGCCACTTAGAAGTGTACAATTTAGTGACTTGTAGTTATTCATTATATAGTGATAGTTGTACAGCTGTCTTTACTATCTTTTTAAAAAATGTTTGTTTATTTATTTGAGAGAGATCACAAGTAGGCAGAGAGGCGGGCTGTGGGCTGGGGGCGGGGGAACCAGGCTCCCTGCTGAGCAGAGAGCCAGATGCGGGGCTCAATCCCAGTACCCTGAGATCATGACCTGGGCCAAAGGCAGAGGCTTAACCCACTGAGCCACCGAGGTGCCCCCTGTCTTTACTAATTCCAGAACATTTCCATCATCCCCCAAAGAAACCTTTACTTACTGGCAATCAATCCCAGTTCTCCTTCCCTCTGTGGACTTGCCCACCCTGGACATTTCCTATAAATAGATTCATGTAATATGTGGCTTTTTGTGTCTAGCTTTTTCACTTACTGTATTTTCAAGGTTCATCCATACTGTGGCATGTAACAGTCCTTCACTTCTTTTTGTGGCTAAATAACATTCCCTTGTTTGTACATATCACACTTTGTTCATTTATCAGTTGATCGACACTTCCAGATTTCACTTTTTCTTTAAATCACTGTTTTTGTTTTAAGATTTGAGGAAACCAGTCTCTCCACCCCCCAACCCCTGTGGCTTATGCATATCCAGATTGTTTTTCTAGCAGTGTCTAAAACAGTAATATCTGAACTTCTTTTTGTAGGTGACTTCGATAACAACATTTCTGTAGCTCATGCATCACCTCTCTGTTGTACCATATAAACCCCACCAAAGTTAACAGGCAGAATGTTATTAATGTTTGGTGAGAGCTCAGCGGCCCCCTATATAATTTGTAATATGATAAATGGATAATTAATCAGTGCTCAGAATAAATTAAACATGAACAATGCTCTGTTATAAGTAACAACACTGTGAGAGGCCAGGCCTCAGAACGCCGGTGGCTGTCTCACTGGGCTCCTGGCGGTGGACACTACACGGGCTTCCCCAGGCTGCTTCCCCAGGTGGCTGCCGAGGAAGTTAGGCAGGCAGGCAGGCCTGGGCAGGATTCTGAAGGACCTGCTTCCCCCCTCCTTTCTCTGGTGGCTCCTCTCTCTGCGCTGCTGCGGCACTGGGCACTGCGGCACTGTGGGCTGCTCCCTGTCCCTCCTTCAGGTCCCTCAGGCATTCCTGTAAGAACTGTGCTCAGGAGAAGATCTGATATGTCACTTCCTCCTTCCTACCACCAGGAAAACACTTTATATCTGTTTTAAAATCTTGACACTCTCATGGGCAAAAACAAGACACTTGTTTTTCAATTAATGACTTCACCTTTTAATACTCCAAGTCCCTTAAAAAAAGAAAAAACGGTGTTTTCAGAGATCAGGCTGGAACTTTAAGCCTTTGTGGGTAAATGTAAAGGAATTATAAAATAACACAGGTTTTTGATCTGGTAATGTCAGGCTGGAGCAATTAAATTTTCTGTGGGCCTTTGAGACAGACCAGAAGCGTCTCTCTAAAACCTATATTCACGTACCTATCATCTAGCTTCAGAATTTTGTATGACATTTTAAATTTAATTAAAATTATTAATACTAATTAAGCCCATCTGGTGAATGAGAAGTTCTGTTTTTAAGCAGTGGAATGGGAAAATGTGTTTTTATTAGTCATGCATTCATTACACCTCCTGGAAACCAGTCTGGATCACAAGGCCAAATTGCTCAGGAAGAAATAAAGAATGTGGGGTTGTGTAAAAATCACCCGAGGCCTTTGATTGGCTGTATTTAAATGCAGCTTCAGGCCAGTGCCCAGACAGTGGGTTTTGGTAGTTGGAGCAGTGCCCTGGAGTCAACTTGCCCCCCCACCCCCGAGGCCCCCAGTGGACTCGAGCAGATTCCCGGTGGACCACACTTGGGGAAGTAGCTCCAGCTTGCAATCCCAGATCTACAAAGCGATGGCAAAGTTACGGTGACATAAGTGCCAGAGTACTTCCAATCAGCAAGTTAAGCTGGGCTTGTCACCTAATTAATGGCTTTGAAACATCACAGGTGAAAAGGGAAGGGTCATAGCTTTGTGGGGGCAACATGTTCTGTTCATCTGTGAGATTGGAAATGCTGGGAGGCTGATCACCGAGTGGCGGGCCCTTCTTTACTCTCTCACTTCCAGCCCCTGAAGCCCACTTGAACTTGCTTCTCAGAATATGGCACCAGCTCTTTCTCTAGAGACTGTGGTTTTAGTCCTCGAAGTCATTAGTACCCGATGGGAATCGAGTTCACTCCAGTACCATATTGTTTAAGTGCTTCTTGTGACCTTCAGCCTCAGACTCCGTACACGGTTCTCTGTGCGTGAGACACAACGGCTTTTGTCCCTTTGGGGAAAGCTCTGGCTTTCTGGGAAGTATAGGCAAATTGTTCTCTTTGGGGGGAAGCCAGATGCCAGGACTGAGTGACCCAAGCACAGTCCTGGGTGTTCTCCCCGAGGGCAGACACCATGTCTTACTCATCCTTGAGGCTGCCCTGCATTCTGCACGGAACCTGGCACGTGCTTGTGGTGCCCAGGAGAGGGGTACGCCTGCTAGGAAGAAGGGGGCAGCTGGAGAGAATTGCTGCTCACGCGGATTGAGGCTGCATCCCTGCGGTTGGGCGTGTGGGCACAGAGTGCAGGCATGAGGGGGGCGGAGAGGGAAGCAGCCACTGTCCTTGACATCCAATGGGGCCATCTGCCAGGTGCACAACAAAAGGGCAGTGTCTTTCAGCCCAGCCAAATGGAGAGGCTCCAGAAGCTTTTTTTTTTTT
>ML109469.1:19566-35222 GCA_003697995.1 Taxidea taxus jeffersonii | reverse complement strand
CCTCAGTGTCCTCATCCGTAAGACGGTGTGATGCTCGTCTTACCTCATTGGTCTGCTGGGAAGATTGAGAGAATGCTCGTTCGGCGCTGGGCACAATATAGGCCCTCAGCGTATATTATCTGCTATTTTCCAGGCTGATCGCCCACCACTAGGCAGCCCACCATGTAACCTCTGGTCCCTCAGTCTGGCTTAGAATATTTGGAAGCAACCACCTTCTGGGAAGCTGGCAGATAAGCCAAGAAGTCACTGGAGAAATGGACTCTATTTGGTGATTCTGTCTAAACATAAGAAAAAATGTTTAGATGGAAATTTTGAGTCTTTAAAGATAGGCCCTGGAGTGGTTGGCAGTTGTTAACAGTTACTCTTCGAATACAGCTGGCGGCTGTCAGCCCTTTCCTGCTTTTGGAGAACTTGGGGAAGTCACACCACCTTGTGTCAAAGTTTATGTGCAGTCACTGTTAGTGTTCCTTTTCATTTCCAAAGTTCTCTGTCAGACTTGCTGCTTGGACATATTGAAAAAAAAATTTTTTTAAATTTATTTGACAGAGACACAACAAGAGAGGGAACAGAAGCAGAGGGAGTGGGAGAGGGAGAAGCAGGCTTCCTGCTGAGCTGGGAGTCCGATGCGGGGCTCGATCCCAGGAACCTGGGATCATGACCTGAGCCGAAGGCAGACGCCTAATAATTGAGCCACCCAGGCGCCCCAAGTTCTCCAAATCCTTATCCACATGTGCCATTTTCTATTTATTTCTATTATAGCCATCCTAATGGTTGTGAAATAGTATCTCATTGTGGTTTTGATTTGCATTTCCCTAAAGCATCATTTCAGGTGCTGTTCACCATTTGTAGTTTGTTTTGGTTTTTGGTTGTTCTGTTTTGTTTGTTTGTTTTGAGAAATGTCTGTTCAAATCTTTCGCCCATTTAAAAATTGGATTGTCGTTTGGTTGTTGAGTTATGGGAATTATATATTATAGAGAGCAAGCAGAAGAAAGAAAAAAGAAACAAAAAACTTCCCTCAGATTTATTCTGGGGCACTCCCTCAATGCTTTTCCAGGTCATTTACAATTTTGCCTTAGCCTTCACTTCCTGTTTGCGCTGGGTCTAGAGATAAGCCTGAGATGAAAGCTCAAGGTCTTCTCAGTCTTTTCTGAGCACTTTTCCTGCCCAGGCATGTATGTTGTTCACTAAATCCCCCAGTATATATGGGCACTTCTGAATGCTTTAATCACCAGAGAAACTCTCACCCCAGCTCTTCCTCCCAGCTTTTGGCATGTCCATTGTTGTGAAAATTAATAAGAGGAAACCTCCTTTAGCATGGAATCAGGAGGTAGAAGGGGGAGCTCTCACACCCTACCACTCATTGTCAATTGCAGACCCCACAGGAAGAGATGTACCTTGCAAACTGATACTTTTCTACCTGACTCTACTACCTCAGCAGGGGAAGAAAGGTTTTCTCCTCCTGGTAACAGCCCAGCCAATGAGAGACTGAGACCACTCAACCAATGAAACATCCCTACACTTCCAACTCCCAGTTTAATCCAATGGATTTCTTGTTCATAACAGCCTTCCGGACTTCCCCTTTCCTCTATAAAAGAGTGTTCTTCTTTGTTCTCCAGACCTTCCTATGCATTTGCTGCAGATTAGCTTGTTCTGAGTTGCATTTCTTTGCTCTTCCTGAATAAACCCATTTTTGCTGGTAAAATCACTTGTCAGTGTTGTCCTCGATTATAATATTTTGCCCCGGGTGGCTGTGGGTTATTCCCTTTGCCTCACAGTGTTTTCCAGGAATGCATTCTGAGTTCAGCAAACCTGGCAGGTACCTGCCACACATGTTAAAACAGACAAACACCATACTGCCAACCTCAGGGACCGGGTACCGGAGCCCCATACTGGGGACACAGGCTGCTGTCTTCAAGACCTCCACCGCCCTGGGAAGGAGATGAGGAAAGGGTGGGGAAAAACACCACAGAGCTTTCCTGCCATGCTCAAGTTTCCTTTTCATTTTTTTTTTTTAAGATTTTATTTATTTATTTATTTGAGAGAGAGAGCGCGCGCGCACAAGCTCAGGCAGACAGAGAGGCAGGCAGAGGCAGAGGGAGAATCAGGCTCCTTGCTCAGCAAGGAGCCTGATGTGGGACTCGATCCCAGGACGCTGGGATCATGACCTGAGCCGAAGGCAGCCGCTTAACCAACTGAGCCACCCAGGTGTCCCTCCTTTTCATTTTGATTCAGTGTTCCCTTGGTTGGCACAAACATTTGCCTATCTTCCAGAGTGAACTTGATCTTGCCTATCTTCCAGAGTGAACTTGATCTTGCCTATCTTCCTGAGTGAACTTGATTTTGCCTATCTTCCAGAGTGAACTTGATTTTGCCTATTGTCCAGAGTGAACTTTATCTGGCCTATCTTCCAGAGTTCGGATGAACTTGATTCTGACTATGTTTGCTCGGCTTGTCGAAGTTTCTGTTTCTTGTTTATAACAGTTGAAAACACTATCCCCTGTCCAAGTCGTCAACGAATATTTACTGACACTGTGAATAAAATAGACTTTGTGTCCGCATGGAGCTGCCATTCCCGTGGAGGAGGCCAGTCATACACAAGTTTGGCACTAAGATGATTTCCGGTAGTTGTGGGCACCGCAAAGTAAATGTTGGGCGATCGGTGGATGGCTTGGGGGGTTGGGCTTCCTTGAAGGCGTGCCATTGAATCTCAGACTTGAAGCAGAAGGGAGTTGGAAGCAAGCAGAGAGAACCACGCTCTGAGGTCAGAAGGCACTCAGAGGGCTCCAGGGGCAGAAAGGAGGAGGAGCGGCAGGAGGGGAGTAGCCAGAGAAGAGATGGAGCAGTTACACAGGCCATGTCCCGTGGAGTCCATCTTCCCTTTGTAGTGTCGGCCTGCAGTCAGCCTGGGCTTCTTACAACCATGCGGAGTTTGCCGACTGGCTTCTCGAGGCCAGGAATCCCCTGAAAGATTCTGAGAGTGTGTGCTAGGCAGTCTTTGTGCGCCCTACCAGAGCCCTTCTCCACCCCTTCCTGCCCTGCTCCATGCCCCTGGAAGGCGATCTCTACACAGCAGGTCAACTTGGCTGCCTTTTCCTTTCGCATCCAGTTGGTTTTGGCCCCAGTAGGAGATCAGAGGGCTGGAGGAGAGGTGGGTGTAGGTAAACATATATTCTGGCTCCCACCCTGTTGGGCTGCGTGTTTCTACCAAAGCCTGCAACTCCGGCTATCCCTAAGTTCCACAGCTGCTCCTTCCCTAGCAACATCAGGCCCGGGCTGGTAACAGCTTCCTGATCCGGGGAGTCACATCCCTTGCTGATTTCCGTTCAGCCTGCCCGTGACTCCTAGTTGTACCTCTTCTAGGCGTTATCTGTATGAAAGCTGACTGATACAGGTAAGTGTGTCTCTTTTTCTCAATTCAAAATTCCAGGTTAAAGATTCTTTCTTTTTTTTAAAGATCTTATTTATTTATATGACAGAGAGAGAGAGATCACAAGTAGGCAGAGAAGCAGGCAGAGGGGGAGGGAGAAGCAGGCAGAGGGGGAGGGAGAAGCAGGCTCCCGGCTGAGCAGAGAACCTAATGGGGGGCTTGATCCCAGGACCCTGAGTTCATGACCTGAGCTGAAGGCAGAGGCTTAACCCACTGAGCCACCCAGGTGTCCCCAGGTTAAAGATTCTTGCACCAGGTTAAATGCTCCTAGGATAAAGTCCTCGCATTTATCCAAGGTCTCACACATATTATTACATCTACCTAGAATGTCCTCCCCTTGTCTCCTTCTCAGGCTTTTGGAGTCAGATAACACCTCTTCCCAGAACCTCCTCCCTGAACCTTCAGAAGAAGCTAGGTTAAGAGCTCCCCTTGGTGACTGCCTCCATTAGAGCACTTCACCAACTAGACTGTCATTGTCGGGCTGTCTGACCTTCTAACCAAACTCTGAGCATCCTGAGAGCAGGAGTTTTTCTTCCTCACAGTGTCCCTGGCACTCAGCACAGTTCTGAGCCCTTCGTGGCACTCAGTAAACAGCTGGTGGAATAAATAAGCCAGGAATCTCTCTTAACTCTGTATCGTACACAGCCAGGATAGAGCGACAAAAATAGACTGAATATTTTTTGACTTTCAGGTCAGACAATCAAGAAATAGTTGTGGTTCACTGTGTGCCAACCACTGGGGTAGGCATTGGGAAACTACAGGAGGCACCACAGACCCACCCCTGCATCCTGGAAGGAAGAGAGCTGGATGATTTCGATAAACTCAAGCATGTTCTATAAATCACGATGACCTAATTTAATGGATGTTTACAGACTATTATTTGAAACAACTGCAGAATGTACTCTCATTTCAAGTGCATAAAGAATGTGGATCAAGATATGCTGGGCCAGGGGTGCCTGTGTGGCTCAGTGGATTAAAGCCTCTGCCTTCAGCTCAGGTCATGATCTCAGGGTCCTGGGATCGAGCCCTGCATTGGGCTTTCTGCTCGGTGGGGAGCCTGCTTCCCCCTCTCTCTGCCTGCCTTTCTGCCTACTTGTGATCTCTCTCTCTGTCAAATAAATAAAATCTTAAAAAAAAAAAAGATATGCTGGGCCATTAAAGTATACCTCGGTCTCAAGGGAAATTATATGGAGTGCATTCCCTGCCACAAAGGAATTAAATTTAAAAATCTCTCATAGTAAGCTATCAAAAAAATCCCAAATGTTTGGAAATTGACACATTTCTAAATAAAGTATGAGTCCCGGAAAAAATTCACAGGGGAAATAAGAAAATATTTCTAACTTGGGCACAAGTCAGAATGTGTGAGATGCAGTTAAAGCAGTACTTAGAGGGAAATATATAGCTTTAAATGCTTATATTGGGAGATAAATGTTTAAAATCAATGAGTTAAGCTTCCATCTTGAGAAGCTAAGAAGAGCGAATGAAACATAAAGTAAATAGAAGAAAGAAAAAATAAAGATAAGACAAAAAACAATGAAATCCAAAGCAGAAAATAGAGGAAAAATAGCAAAGCTAAAAGCTAGTACTTTGAAAAGATTAAGAAAACTGATTTACCCCTACCAAGACTATTCAAGAAAAGAGAGAAAAAACATGTTACCATTGAAAGAGGGGCATCGCGACAGACCCTACAGACATTAAAAGGATAATAAAGGAATATGAAGAGTTTTTACTGGTAAGCTCTACAACTGAGATGAAATAGACAAATTCTTTGAAAATACAAAGCATGCTAATTTCAATAAAAGAATATTACAGGACACTGTAGTATAATTCAGCAAGGAAATTTTTTTTAAAGATTTTTATTTATTTATTTGACAGATAGAGATCACAAGTAGGCAGAGAGGCGGACAGAGAGAGAGGAGGAAGCAGGCTCCCCGCTGAGCAGAGGGCCCGATGCGGGGCTCGATCCCAGGACCCTGAGATCATGACCTAAAGTGAAGGCAGAGGCTTTAACCCACTGAGCCACCCAGGCGCCCCAAGCAAGGAAATTTTTCAAAGTCCAGAGGGATCTGGAAAGATTTCCCAGAAGTGCTATTTAAGCTGAAACCTGAAAGAGAAGTGGAATCTTAACAGATTAATAGAATTGATTCCCAGGCAGCAGACTGCACATGCAAAGGTCCTGACATTGGAATGAGCTCATGTATCCAAATACAAACGTCCAGCATAATGGCCCTTTTTTGTTGTTTAGTGACCACACACTTAACATCCTTCCCTAGTGTAAGCCTCCAGGAGGACCTGTCTGACTTGCACAGAAATGTTGAGAGAGACCAAAGCAAACTCGCTGGTAAGACAGACCTTTGGAAGTTTCTGGGTTGTAAATCGGAGGCAATTTATTCTGTAATCTATATCATTCCCTCGGTTTTGGACCTACTGTTCTCTTTCACCAGTAGGTGAATGCTCCCATGGCCTCACACTGGGAGCACTCACACCTTTAGCATTACATTTTGATATATATTATGTGTTCTTTGGATCTAATACCTGCAACTCTTAGCCCCATTCTGCAGAGCAGCAAACTGAGGCTTCAAAGATGGACCATGTCTTGCCAGAAGTGCAGAGGCCAAGCACTAACCTCTATGCTCTATCAACCTCTGCCCAACATGTCTCCACTTTGGAACTGGTTGGGCTGAGGTTTGTGTCTTGGGCATGGGTTTCCCAAACAGCCCATAGTCCTTTTCTCATCCCAACCAGAAATTGTCTTCTCAGGGAGGAAACACACACACACACACACACACCTGATCATCTTAGCCATGTGTCCCTCCTCCCATGTCTGCAGAAATGTGGCCACCAAGGTGCAGCCAAGTGCCGGAATCTGATGTGCATCCGTGGAAGGGGTGGGGAGAGGAGAGAGTCCCTTTTGGCAGCTGAGCATGTGTGTGCAACTTCCTGCCAGTGAGGAAACATTCGTTTCAATCAGCCCTGGTTCTCCTTTCCCTGCTCTGGCCCCACAGGAGGAGCTGGCGGTGAGCCGTGGGCCACGCTGGCCTCAGCCAGATTTCCCGGCCAAACTCAGGAGGAGAGATGCCCTGGACCATCCTGCTCTTTGCAGCCGGTGAGCCCCATGTCCCCCCTGCAACAGCCCCACCCCTTTCCCACCCCCCCTGCCCACCTGACCTCTGCTCTGGAGGCAGAAAGCAGCCCAAGGTTGCCTTCCCCAGGTGCTGGAGGAGGCTGAACGCTGACAGATTTGCTCCAGAGTTTTGGAAATGCCCCCAGGAGCATGGCTTTGTCTTAAGGTGCTCCTCATCACCCACACATCAAAGCTAACAGAAATCCCACCCCATTGGGGACAGCGGTGCCCACGCCCCATGACTCAGCCCCGCTTGGCTTCTGCAGGCTGTTACCTCCGGGGCTGGAGCAACAGGAGGATCTGCTGGGGGGCCAGGGGAACCCAGGCAAAGGTCTAGAGGCCAAACAGGGAGAGGCATGTGTAGACCTCACCTGAGCTCTGCTCAGGAGCCTGGGGGCAGCTAGGGAGATGCTGGTACCTCCTATAGGAAACTGTACCCCCAAAGCCCCAATTCCTCACCATGGCCTGGGAAAAAGGAGAACCCCTTTTGCTCTCTGCTCCTCCCATCCTTTCCCTGGCTCATCCGCTCCAGCCACCCTGGCCTCCTTGAAGACCCCACACCCCTTCCATCCTCCCAGCATTTGCCCGAGCTCTTCCCTCTACCCGGAATACTCTCCCCTAGCTTTTCCTATGTCCCCTCTTCAGGGAAGCCCTCCATGGCCTCCCCAGCCAGTGCAGGCTTCCCATGACCCTGTCTGATGGGCTGCCCGGGGCTTCTTGTCTCCCTGAGAACGTCCGCTCCTCGAGGCAGACATGTCTGTCTGTCCATCTAGCTCATGTCCTGTCCCCAGCACCTAACAGGGCCGGGCATCGGGTGAGTGCTATTGATGGCAGTAGTGAGGTATGATTGCGTTGCTATGTGATGACCACTACGATGATAATAAAATGACTCAAACGCAGTGCCCCCATCCCAGGTCCTAGTCCCCGAACCCCTCAACATAGCAATAGGATAGGGTCGATTACCTACTTGTAAAGAAAGACTGAGGCCCAGAGAGGGTCAGCCGCTTGCCCAAGGCCACAGAGCCAGGAAACGCCTCTGCTCTAACCACTCAGCCTGCCTCCCTTTTTCTGCATTCCAGGCTCCTTGGCAATCCCAGCGCCGTCCATCCTGCTGGTGCCCCCGCACCCCAGCAGCCAGGAAGATCCCATCCACATCACCTGCGTGGCCCCTGAGGGCTTCCCGGGGGCAAATTTCACACTCTACCGTGGTGAGCAGGTGGTCCAGTTCCTGCAGGCACCTGTGGACCAGCTTGGGGTCACCTTCAACCTAAGCAGTGGTGGCAGGGAGGCTCCGGGGGGCCCATTTTACTGCCAGTATAGAGTGCTAAGTGAGGATCTGAAGCCGCAGCTGTCGGATCCCAGTGAGATGGTAAACGTCTCCTACCCAGGTAAGACCCTCCTGCCCGCCCTCGCAGCCCACAGCTCCATTGGCTGTTCCCTCTGCTTGGAAGCCTCTGGAATGAGCCAGGCCTCCAGCTGGCTAGGGCTCACTCACCTTTCGTTGCTGAATTCTCACAGTCATCCCACACGATGGGTTCAGCGATGCTTCCCATTTTGCAGATAAGGAAACTGAGGCACAAGTGATGAAGGGACTTGGCCAAGTCACACAGCTAGCAGGGCAGCAGAGCTGGGATCCTATGGGCCCCAGCATCCAGGCGATAGCCCTCCACACACTGCTGCCCCACCCCCCTCCTGGCCACGTACCAGTTTTGAGCGCCCTCTATGCACCAGATGCTGTTCTTGGTCCTGCAGTTTCAGCAGCGAGTGAAACAATGTCCCTACCCTCCCCCAGCTGACATTCGGAGGGGATGCAGACAGTAGAGAAGCAGGCCAGAAAATATTCAGTGTAGCCAGCAGGGGCCAAATAGAGAGGTCGGGATAGAGCACCAGCTAGGGAAGGGCGTCATTTTAAGTACAGAGGAGAGTGGCCAGGGAAAGCCTCTGAGGCTTTTGAGCACCTGAAAGATGAGGAGGCAGCCATGTGGGGATCTATGGCAAAAGGGTCCCCAGTAGAGGGAGCCAGCTGTGCAAAGGCCCTGAGGCTAGCACGTGTCTGGAATGTTGGAGGAACACCAGGGCACTCTGTAGGGCTGAAGCTTGGTGGGCAAGGAGAGAAGTTGGAGAAGAGGGCATGGAAGGGGTAAAGAGGATTGTGCAGGGCCTTTGACTCCATCAGGGGCTTTGTTTCTTTGTCAAAGCGAGACAGAAGGCCTGGAAGACTGATATTTTCCTGTGGTCTTTTCAGGACAGGAGGCTGGGTGTGGGCTCTGGATCAAGGAGCAGGAGGGAGGGAGGAGGAGTCTCCAGGTAGAGCCTCTGCTTCACCATCCATCAGAAATTTCCAGCTGCAAAGAGAACTTTGTTACCCACAGAAGCCCCACTTAAAGAGAACGTTGTTGCTCACAGAAGCCCCGGTGTCTTGTGGTGACAAAACAGTCTGTGTCTTTGAGCTCCACCGTCAAGGGCCCCCTTCAATCACCTTGAGTCTGTGGTCTCAGAGTGGGGAGGGGACAACAGCCCTCCTGCTCCAGATGAATGAATGAACAAGGGCTAACAGTGTGAGAATATCAAGTATATGTCTGTTCCTTCCCCTTCCTGGCTAAGCTCCTGGTCTCCATAGGGATTGGGTCATCTCCTCCTGTCTTCCCTGAGAGATCCCCTCTCCCCAGGGAGGGGAAGTCAAATCCCTTGCAGAGAAGTAAAGTGTGAAGCTGGAGCTTCATGCTTTTGTGGCTGACCTCTGCATGGATTTCAGGGTCCACCATAGGGCGGGGGGTGGATGTCACCTGACACCCCTGGTATCAGGCTGAAGCCAGCAGGACTCTCAGGCTGCAAGTAACTGGAAACTTGACTCAAACTGGTTTCAGCAACAAAAGAGAATGTGTTGGTTTGCCAAACTGAAGTCAGTTTGCCATATTGACTTCAGGCATGGCTGGATCCAGGTGCTCAAAGAAGTCAGGAATCATTTGCCAGCTCTCAGCTCTGCTTTTTTGTGTCTTATTCTCAGGCAAGAACCCCTCTTCGTGGTGTCAAAATTGTGCCTAGCAGCTCCAGATATATATCCTACCAGCATTGTAATGCTGACGGGAGGAGTAACCCTCTCTTCCTGGTAGTGGAGCCAAGGCTCAGAATTAGCTCTCATTAGCTCTGCTTTGGCCACATGCCCATCCCTGAACCAATCACCGTGACTGGGGGGTGGGGGATATGCTAATTGACCGGTCACAAGACTTGCCAGATCCCCAGGGTCCAGCTACACCCAAGTCAAATGGTTGGGCAGTGTGGCGGGGGCGGGGGGGGGGCTGTCTCCCCAAAGGTAATCTGGAGAAATGACAGGTGTCCCACCTTCACCCTGTACCCCACAACTCCATAACCTGTCCCCCCTCTTGTTCTCATGTTCCTCTAGTGCCCACTTGGATTCTGGCACTCTCCTTGAGCCTGGCTGGAGCCCTCCTCCTCCTTGCTGGGATGGTAACCCTTGCCGTGGTGGTCAGGAAAGGTAACAGCAGGCAGAGATGGCGTACCCCAGAGGCTGCCCGATGTGCAACCGCTGGGACGTGTCAATGAGCCCCCAATTACACCCATTTTTTTAGGAGCATGGAAGCACACAGCGAGGAGGTCTTACTCCAAAACTTGCAGTAAAGAATCTTCCAGAAGTGCAGTGTTGGTGGTGGGGCCGGGGAAGCTGACATATATTTTTAAATCATAAAATATATATAACACAAAGTTTCACATTTCAACCCTTAATTTTTAAGTGCCCAGTTTGGCAGCATTGAGTACATTCAATTTGTTATGCAACCATCACCACTGTCCATCTCCAGAACTTTGTCATCTGCCCGGACTGAAACTCTGTCCCCTTTAAACGCTAACTCACCATTCCTCCTCCCCCAGCTCCTGTCAATCACTGCAACTGACAATAAACAAAACCAAGACAAACAGTAGTAGGGGGCACCTGGCTGACTCAGTAGGTAGAGCAGGCTGCACTTGATCTTGTGGTTGTGAGTTCGAGTCCCACGTTGGGTATGGGAATTACTTAAAATAAAATCTTTAACAAAAAAAAATTACTTTTACATGCTTGTTTGAAGCCTTTTTTTTTTTTTAAAGATTTTATTTATTTATTTGACAGACAGATCACAACTAGGCAGAGAGGCAGGCAGAGAGGAAGGAGGAAGCAGGCTCCCTGCTGAGCAGAGAGCCCAATGCGGGGCTTGATCCCAGGACCCTGAGATCATGACCCGAGCCGAAGGCAGAGGCCTTAACCCACTTAGCCACCCAGGCGCCCCTTGTTTGAAGCCTTTACCAATACACATTACTCACATAATTGGGTGGTGGGGAGGGTTTTGCCGTAGCTCTCCTGTGAGGGGCACATTTGCTGGAGGAGAAGGCAAGATTGGGTCACAAATGTATGAGGGAGTCTTTGGAGTCTTTTTTTATTTTTTAAAGATTTTATTTATTTATTTAACAGAGAGAGAGAGAGAGAGAGGTCACAAGTAGGCAGAGAGGAAGGCAGAGAAATAGGGGAAGCAGACTCCCTGCTGAGCAGAGAGCCCGATGCAGGACTTGATCCCAGAACCCTGAGATCATGACCTTGAGCCAAAGGCAGAGGCTTAACCCACTGAGCCACCCAGGCGCCCCTGGAGTCTTATTTGTTTTGTTTTTGCAACTAGGAGGCAACTGGGACTAAAATCTAATAAAAGTTTATTCATTTTTTTTTTTTATTCCCAGTTAAAGTAAAAAATTTGCAGAAGAAAAGGTGAGACCATCTCTGGAGATCCTCAAAGGGTGCTTTGGGGGAAAGAAATACCAGGTGGTTGGTGGGTATGGGATAGAAGTTCCTGATGAGTGTTAAGGACTCTAAGACCTGGCCAGATTCTGGGGACAGAGGGGCACTTCCGGTGCTGGGTGCCTGGCCCCCGGGGGTGGGGTGAGGTGGGGTGGGGGTGTCTTCATGCCAACCAGCGCCCTCTCGTGGGAGGGCTGCCTAAGAGGAACGGGGTTCAATTATAAAGCACCTAGGGTGCCGAGCACTGTGCTAGGAGCTGCCGCTGGAGTCCACAGCTGCTCACAGCTGCTGTGGGAACTGGCATTTATAAGTAGTCCCATTTTATAGACAAGGAGACTGAGGCTCAACTTAGTCACGCAGGGAGCAAGTGGCTGAGTCGTGCTCACATCCCTTAAGCACTGACTGCCCAAAATGGTTGTAATACTCTAGTGGCACCCTCTGGGGCTGTGTGGTGCCCAACTTGTAGCCTGTAGGCAGTGGCCCCAGCCTCAGTTTCTCCCCTGAGAGAGGGCTGGACCCCCCGCTGCCTGGTGGCATAGAGCTAGCAGCAGCCCCAGGGATCGAATCCCGACTTCACCAGGCGATGCAGCTCCTGGAAGAGAACTTCCTTTTGAGGGGACTCGGGGAGGATGCAAAGAAAGGTGGGGAGTGAAGGCCAAGTTTGGAGCCAGGGCTTCCCGAAACAATCCTCTGGCCTGAGAGGAGCGGGTTGTCACTTTCCCAAATCCCTTTGCAGACAGCGAGAATCCTGCTGGGTTCAGATCAACTTTGCCACCACAGGTATGTACCTTCTTACTCCTATCCCCTGCCAGGGAGCTCGGCCCCTCAAATATGCTAGCAGGGGGGCGCCTGGGTGGCTCAGTGGGTTAAAGCCTCTGCCTTCAGCTCAGGTCATGGCAGGGAGCCTGCATCCTCCTTTCTCTCTCTCTGCCTGCCTCTCTGCCTACTTGTGATCTCTGTCAAATAAATAAATAAAATCTTTTTTAAAAAACTTAAAAAAAAAAATGCTAGCGGGTCTCCTTACTTGCTACTGAGCCTCTTCTGCAGCCGCTCACTTCCCTTAGGGTCAAGAACACACCCTCCCCTCCCCCCAGGGCCAGGTTTCACCTCTCACCTTCTCTCTCCACCTCATCCTCGGCCTTTCAGTCACCCTGACCTCTGCCTACAACATTCTTCCTCCTTCTGGTCTTGGTCTAGAGGCCGCCTTCTCCGGGAAGCCTTCCCTGACTCCCTAGACCAGGAGTGTGTTTCTATTTCCCTGCCTTCAGCACCCTATCATTCTTCTTACCCCTCGGGAGAAAAACACAAGTGTGTATGTAACACTTGCTTCCAGTGCTGGACCCTCAGTTCCACGGGGCACAGACTACCTGGCCCTGTCCTTAAGTGGTGCCCTGTTTGTGATCCAGAACATGTCATCCTGAAGGCTTCCACCAGGGGGCGGGGGATGCTCAGGAAGGGGCCCCAAGCAGAGAAATTCCATCCTCTGTACTTCTTTCACGGTTCCACACTTTTTTTAAATTTAAAAAAGATTACTTATTTATTTGAGAGAGAGAGCACAAGCAGGGGGAGCAGCAGGCAGAGGGAGAAACAGCCCCCCTCCCCTGAGCAAGGAGTCCCACTCAGGCTTGATCCCAGGATGCTAGGACCATGACCTGAGTGGAAAGTAGAGGCTTAACCAGGAGCTCCCACTGGTCCATACTTTTAGTGAGCACCTACTATGTGCTAACGTTTGGGGGGCATCCCTCAATGACCAAGACAGGTGGTCTTTTCTCACAAGCCCATCCTGCAGTGGGGAAACAGCCCATGGCTGGCGGGCCCCTGTCTGGGGCCAGGAGGGCAGTCCCGGGAGGAAGTGATGTTTAGGCAGAGACACGCAGGAGTGGGGCGGTGGGGGGGTTGGGGGGTGGTGGAGGCGAGTGGAGAGCAGACGATGGAGGGAGAGCCTGGGTCGGCTCTCCCGGAGGGAGGAGCTGAGAGGAGTTCGGAAAGTGGGAGTAGAGAGGAGAAACCCATTTATCAGAGGGCCGCAAGAGGCCCCTGGGGGAGGGCTCTGAGGAGAAAAAGGACACAGTTCAGTTTACATCTGGGAATGGTTCACCTTGTAGAATGGGCTGGAAGGCAGCAAAGCATGCTGGGAGATGGGTCCCAAGCCCTTCCTCACAGTTGACTTGAGGCCTGTGGCTCTGAGGGGAGTGAGGGGAGGGCCCCCGGAGGGCAGTGAGCAGGGATTTTATACTGGCACTGGGCTTTTCTTTCTCTTTCTATTTCAGATATGACCTTTGATAACTCTCTGTTTGCCATCTCCGTGGTAAGTCATTGCATTTCTTGGTCCTGGGTTTCTGCTGACTGTCTTAACCTCCGGAAGACCACCATCAGGCTGGGCTGACCTGATATCTATGAACTGGGCGTGGGGGTTGGGGGGTGGCTGGGAAAAGCCCAGAATCCCTGAGCAGGGATTTGTTTGTGAGCTGAGAGTTGGCTCTGGAAAATCCCAGGGCATGGGAGGCAGCCACGTCCAGGCTGTCCGATGGCCCTGGGCAGGATCCCCGGGCCGCCTTTGCACACCATGGGGCCAACCCTACAGAATGGCGACAGGGGGCTCAGGGTAACCCAGTGGGGTCACGTGCTTTGTAATAGTCTGATGCACACTGTAGTCCCCTCCTGGTAAAGAAAAGCCTGTTTTGTTTTGTTTTTCTAAGATTTTATTTATTTATTTGACAGACACAAATCACAAGTAGGCAGAGAAGCAGGCAGAGAGAGAGGAGGAACAGGCTCCCCGCCGATCAAAGAGCCCGATGCAGGGCTTGGCTCAATCCCAAGACCCTGGGATCATGACCTGAGCCAAAGGCAGAGGCTTTAACCCACTGAGCCACCCAGGTGCCCCAAGAAAAGCCTGTTTTTATGTTCAGTTTCAGGGGTTTCAGCTTAAATCTCCAAGCTGTGCATTTCTCTTACAGGTGGGGAAGGCTCTTTGTATTCTGCCCCTTTGCGAGTGGGCACTTTGGGACTGTAGTCAGGGAACCTGGGTGGGGAGTTGGTGTGCCAAGGGCACCATAATGGGAGAGGGTTGGGTTGGTTCAACACATCCTTCCTGGGTGTTGAGACAAGAACAGGACAAGGCCTTTAATTCTTCAGAGCTTTCTAATTTCTCCGTGGGGGTGGTGGGGAGACAGAGGATGCCACATGGGGTAGGAGTGAGAAGGAAGCTCACTTCTCCCTTAGATGGGAGATCCAGGAAGTCTCAGAGATGGCCAACAGGCAGGGGATAGCTACGGAAGATTGCCCCAGGCTAGGGACAGGTTCTTGGCCCCGTCCAGGATAACTGGAGTGGAGCCGAATAGAGAGTCGAGGGGAGCCTTGCGGAGAATGTTGTTGCCCCAATGTGATGGGCGCCACGGAGGGTTCCCGGGCGGGGAACTGGGGGCGGGGGAGAGGTGACTGATTCAGGTGCTCACCCGCGCCCTCTGGCGGCTGCGGGGAGGACAGACTTGGGGGGCGTGGGCCGACCGGAACGTGTCATTCGAGGGTGAGGGGTGGCTACCAGGACGGAGGCGACCGTGCCGGTCCAGGCGAGCTTAAGTGGTAGGTGCTATGGTCCCGCGTGTCGGCAGCGGAGGTGGAAGAAGGGGACGGATGCTGGTCAGATCGATTCAGGAGACAGGAAACACGGCGGATGATGGACGGAGGGAGAGGGCGGAGGGAGGCGGCTGGGAGTCCCGGGGAGCCGCGGGCGTGGAGGGACCAGAGACGCGCCCCCTTGCCCGGAGACGCCCAAGGGCAGGTGCAGAACTGGAGTTGGGGAGAGAGGAGCAAGGAAATTTAAACTGTGTATGAATGTGGGAAGGAAGGGGCTTGGCCCTGCCGGCCAGTTCAGCCCTGTGAGGTCTCAGTTCCTGGACAAATCCTATGCTGTTAAGAAAAAACAAAAACAAAAACAAAACAAAAAACAAAACCCTCTTCCCGCCCAAAATCCAGCAGGTAGGGCAAATTCTAAAACTTTCTGTGAGAAGACGTGCTGCTCAAGGCACCAGCACCCTGGGGATTTTTCCTTTTTTCAAAAGAAGGAAAATGAAACAAGTGGAAACAGAGACAGGGAGAAAAATTTAAAAAGTATCTCAGTCCTTGTGACTATATATGTATATTCATTTTTAATTTAAAAACTTGGGGGAGGGGAACACCTGGCTGGCTCAGTGGATAGGGCATTTGACTCTGAATCTCAGAGTGGTGAGTTCAAGCCCCATGTTGGGCACAGAGCCTACTTTTTTTTAATTTTAAAGATAGATTTATTGATTTATTTATTTGACAGAGATAGAGAGAGAGAGAGA